>CM021108.1:402296358-402538360 GCA_007115665.2 Sequoiadendron giganteum
TATACATTAAACACTCAACCCTCAATTCTCAACCCTCAACCCTCAATCCCTCAACCCTCAATCCTTAAACCCTAAACCCTCTACCCCCTACATTGGACCTTGAACCTAATCCTAAACCCTCTACCCTCAACCAAGTAAAGCCTTAACCCTAAACCCTTAACCCCAAACCCTTCAACCCTAAACGCTTAAACCTTAAACCTTCTACCCTATACCCTCAACCAAATACCCTCTACCATCAAACCTATTCCATCAGCCCTCAAACCTTAAACCCTAATACCCTAGAAACCATCAACCCTATAGGTCCTCCACCCTAATCCCTCAACCCTATACCCTCAACCCCTATCACTTTCTCTCTATCTATACATCTCACCTCTCCATCCTTCCCTCCCTCCTACTGTCTCTAATTGTCTCTATCTACCATCTCCCTCTTTCTACGTACCTCTCGTTCAATCAATCCTACCACCCTCTCTCACTCCCTCTATCCATCTCTCTTTATGTCCCTCCCACTCCATCCCACTCTCTCCCACTACCTCTCTCTCCCTCTCTCTCATGTCTCTTCCTCCCACCCCCTCTCTCTCTAAGGTCTCTCCCTCTGGCAACCTACCTAGGTAACTCTCTCTTTGTCTCTCCCCCCTCTCTCTATCTATCCCTCCAACCCTACCTAGATAAGTCCCTCTCACTCCACCCCCCTCTTTCTCTACCTCTATCGTGTCACTCCCTCTCACACCCTCTCCCTCTCTCAGGTCTCTCACTCACAACCCCTCTCTGTCCCACTCCATCTCTCTCACACTCCCTCTCTCACACTCCCTCTCACTACCTATCTCTCAAGTCTCTCCCTCTCACCCCCTCACATTCTCAAGTCTCTCCCTCTCACACTCTCAAGTCTCTCCCTTTCGCACCCTACCCACATAACCCTCTCTTTCTCTTTGTCTCTCTCTCTCTCCCTCTCCCTCAATTCTCTCTCTCCTACCCCCCTCTCTCTCTCCCTCTCCCTCAATTATCTCTCTGACCCCCTCTCTCTCTCCCTCCCTCTATCCCTCCCACCCTACCTAGCTAAGTCCCCCTCAATCCAACCCCTTCTCTCCCACTCCCTCTCTCTTAAACTCTCACTTCGACCCCCTCTCCATCTCTCTAGACTCTCTCTAAATTCTCCCTTCATCTAAAGACATACATAAATGCATACATACAAGCATAATACATATGTACATATAATCTTACATCCATACAAGCATACATACATACATGTACCTAAAAATATATCAGCATACATTAATATATTAGCATTTAACATAAAGTAAGACATAACACGAGCGCGTTATAACGCCCTCGCATTATGTGCTAGTAGACATGTTCTCTGCAGAAGCAAAAACCATGTCAAAAGTAAGATATAATGTGAGCGCGTTATAACGCGCTCTCATTATAACATGCTCGCGTTATATCTTGCTTTGGGAATTACTGAACTTTAAGCTTGGTATTTGCCTTGGAATACCAACCCAAAGGCTTGGAGGGCATTCCCAACGACTAGAGACGTGTTTTTAAAAAACCCACCATATTTCTCATAATCGAGTTCATGCTCACCGTCAGGATTGCATGTGGTTCAATATCAAAAAAGTCGAGCACATGGGTAATGTTGGGTTATCTCTTAGCTATCCAAAGATGTAATTTTTCTCACTTTCTGAAAATGTTAAGTCTTTCATCCATAATTTATTTTATCTGTATGTCTTTTTTTTGCCAAAAAGCAGTGTTTGGTATTTTTTTCGTTATAAATTAACTGTTCATCAATTTTTCAAATAAATTACATTTTTAGAAACTAGACTCCATTCTACAAAATTATAAAATTATAAAAAAAAAATCAATTAGTTTCCAAATTTTGTAGGGGTAGCATGGCCAAAATTCTATTTTTAGGATATGTCCACTTCGCAAATTAGTAAAAAATCAAATATTCATTAAAAAATTATAGAAAAATTGTGCATCAACTACATACTACTAGCTAACTTCTAATTGTTGCTATTTTAAAAATACTAAAAAAAGTTCACCGTACGAGGGTCGTACAAGAGTTGCTATGTTATGTTTTTCTAACAAAAAAAACACCAATTTGTGTACGTCCCTCGTTTGAACCCCTTAATATCAATCATTTTCAAAATAAATTAGTAGTTTAGAAAGTAGACTCAGAGCACTTGAATCCTTCTTTTTGTTCCATCTCAAAATGTCGAGTCTAAGTATCCTCAATTTCACGTCCAAGGTCAGTATTTCCTAATTTTAGAAAAAAGATGTCCACTTAAGTCCCCTTTTTGGGAACCATCTTGGTGCACTTACCCGAGGGGTGAATTAGTTGTCACAAAATTTAACTTATTCAACCTTATTAACCTTTAATCTCCGATCTGATAATTAACAATGAAAGCATGAATCAACAACACATGAACACCAAGATTTTATATGTGGAAACCCTGTTAGGGGAAAAGCCACGGTGGATGTTGTTCCACAAGATTATACCCTATTAGAAGTATAATGAAAAATGAATAAGGAATGCACATGCATTCAGGCGCACTGCCTAGAGCTCACTGCTCAAAGGGAAGGCTCACTGCCTTACATAAAACAATTAGATTAAATCCATCTAATGAGGTTGAACTGAGAAATTATCTTCTTCAAAATCTTGATGATAGTTTTGGTTAGGCACAAAAACACTTCTTCACACTTTTCTCAATCTTCTTCACACTCTACTCTCAAATCAAATGATCTGATCTTTATTCGCACATATCTTGCACACACTTCGCATACATTCACCAAGCATACTTCAAAATGAGGAAACAATCGCTCTTATATATCTGCTACATGAATTTACATCAACAACTTTTTCGACCACAAATATAGAATAAATGAATTACAAACTATTGACCCAATACATGAACAAATCTTAATGCGTACCAACCTAAGTCGGTCATAACATAATGAATACCTAAATCAACATCCTCGAATACACCAAACATTCAAAAATTAATCCATAAGGATCTGTAACACGCTACCACCATCATGTCGGCCAAGAACATAAAAAACACGAACACAAAAAGGAAAATCTTTGATCACGAACACACCGATCAATGCGGACATACCACAATGATAGAGCACGATCTAGAAACATCACTGAACATCTCAAGAGCATATGCAAATGTATACACATAATAATGGTCTAGCGAATATAATTAATTAAATATGATTTATTTGATTAATTAACCTTTATTTAATCTACTATTAAATAAATAGAAATATTTATTTATATAGTTCATCTTAAATTCTTCAATCTTTATTCTATTATTTTTGTCTTAATTAAATAAACAAATTTCACTTTGTTTTATTGAATTATCATAATTAAATTCATCTACTATTAAATAAATATAAATATTTATTTAAATAATTCACATTCTAATTCTTATATTCTTTAATTTTAATTAAATATACAACTTCAATAGTTTGTGTTATTTAATTATCACATCATTCAATCCTAATTAATTAAACAAGGTTAAATACTTTGTTGTTTAATTATCATATCCCTTCTATATTTATTTAATAAACAAATTCTATAGTTTCTTTTATTAAATTATTTATCCCCTTTTATTAATTTGAATAAACCGAAATATTCAAATAAAAGCATAAAGGCAAATTTCCTCTATTCATTAACCTATCAAATTAGATATTATGTCTAATTTATGTCTAAATTAATTCAACTAGCATTTCATGGGAAAGCTTTGGAGACAAATTGGAATCAATCTCTCAATCTCCTTCCTCTGATTCTTCCTATCATCTGGCATGATGTTTTCATGGGGAGAAACCATTCCCATGATCAGCTCAAGCTTCTCAATCTCTTACCATTCAATTCTCAAGATTGAATCCAACCTCTGATGTGTCGCCCCTTTGCAAAATGTGTTGTCGTGAATCTATAAATACAACCTCATTCTACAAGAAATGTATCTCTCATCTTTGTGCAAACTTACTCTGTAGGAAAATCAATCAAGCATCTTAGCATTCAAGCGATTCAGCATAAAATCATTTAGCAATAGCAATCATAGCATCTATAGAATTAATATCATGGCTGCATCGTAGATTACTGTAGCTTCCATCCATCAGTTTTCATGTCAGCATAGTTTATAGTAGCATCAAATCATTTAGAAATCACCATATAGAAGTAGATCATTGCATTTAGCATCATTCCATTCTCTAGATTGGCATTTTAACAGTCACAGTGCTTACAAAATCTGAGAGCCCTATGTGATTTAATAAATATTTTTGAGATAAGAAACAATGAGATGCTTTCAAGTTTTTGGTGCTTTAAATTATTTAATTGTTGTTAAATCTTGATATAATGTTTCAAATTAAGAAGTTTTTTTAGTTGTTTTTAGTTATTTTTCTCATATTCCATGTCATAAGATTGCATAAGAAAATCTCAAAAATAATAAATCTCTATAGTTTCATATCATACCATGTATATAAATCCATTTAACCTATCAAATATCATGTATAATTTTCATCTATTTATTGCATCATATATTTGCATTTACACAAAAATAAAACACACACATCCCATTTACATCACATATCATAAATCATTTAATTTATTATATCCATATCCATGTATATAGGTACATTATCATATAAAATGACACATCATGCATATATCAGTCCATGTAAATAATTGCATACATCATACATCCATACATCATCATTATTCATAATCAATATTATTGAGCATCATAAATAAAACATTACAAATCATAACACATCACATCATCATTAATGCATCCATAACATATCATATAGAATAGAGAAATTAAATGCATTCATCATTAACCCAATAGAACACATATAGATCGAACCATCCACCGCATATCATATAGAACTCAAAATCATGAATTTCAAGTATACAAGGATGTCTAAAATATAAAGAGATACAACATCAAAAATGGTTGTAAATCACAAAATCGGAGTGTACATCATATCTCAAATACATCACAAAATCACATCATGCTACTATGATCTACTACCTCCAAATGGTGCAGGCATCTCTGGGCCAGTACCTCCCCCACCAGATGGACTGGGATCTCTCGTATCTCTCTATGGAGGTTGAGTCACACCCTTGCTAATAGTCTGGGAATGAGTCTTGCCAGATCTAGACAATGCATAACTGACTCTATGCGCGGAAGGAACAACATCATGGTATCAACCTCTATAGAACTCAACCTCTCGACCCACATAGAGAATCTCACACATATAATCACCTACAGTGGTGCCATCGACTAATCTTTGCAGTCTGACAGCAGTAGTCTGAGCCTGCTCTGCAACCTGTCTGGTTGTATCTCGTTCCACTATCAAGGTGGCAATCTATGTCTATGCAGCTGCCAACTATCCATGTACCTATGAAAGAGCCTGACCATGAGCCTGAGCCTACGTCTACAACTGCATCTGAGTCTAGGCTAGCAAACCCTGTGCCTATACCAATTGTCCCTGTAGGGTCTGTACCTGCACCTGTAAGCTCGCAATCTACATCTGTTGATGCTGAGAGGGTACCCCTATATGTACCCATTTCTCTGAGGGTGCTACTAGTGATCTCCTCTTGCAAGGAACCATAAACTCTCACACATCCACATCCCCATCTCCATCATCATCCCCATCACCACCATCATCCCCATCACCATCACCACTCCCCGCCTCATCACTGCTACTGCTATCCTCCCCATCACCACTACCCTCCTCATCACTGCTGCTCTCAACCTCCTCTGCAACCACGTCCACCACATCCTCCTCACCACCAATCTCCTCTCTCCTCCATTGACGTCGATGTCCTAAATCAATCTCCTCCTTAGCGACTAATGGCTCTGGCTCATCTAGAATAGTAATCCAAGGAAAAAGATGCAAAAGCAAATACTCTGCATAATCTATTGTGATAGAAGCCTCAATAATATTTGTACGAATATCCTAGACTATAGGTTGTAGAGCCTAAAATTCTTGTACTGCAATATCATAAGACAGGCAGGGTCCCCAATCTATAGCATCTATCTGTCATCGACCATAATGAGCAACGCCCTAGGACAATACCATACTGTCTAAGTACCCTCCTAAGAAGAAATCTCTCCAGCACCCAATGATTTTGGCCAATGAGAAGCAATGACTGAGAAACATATGGCATTTGCATATCGTCATCATCCCAGTGCTCACAATCTAAATAAGGACGCCAAATAACTACCTCGATATCATCTAGTACACTATGTCAATGATCTAACTTACCTAGTCTAGGTTGAGTAAGTCGACCTGCATATATGTGCACATAAGGCCACCTAGTTCGACGTTGTCTAACCATCACTAGATGTGTAACAGCTATGTGCTCCCATGCCCACACCTGAAGTAAAGTGACTCCAGCCGATAAACTCTGACCTCCTAGGTACACCGCTGAATGCAAATCATGATAAAGGTGGGAAAGCATGCACATGCCCCAAGCATATCTTGTCTAATGAACAATTATGCTCTCAAGCACATGGCCCCAACCAACAAAGAATGTAGTGCCTCTCATGTTCTGATACTTTGATACTGATTTGGTGTGTGTGTTTGTTTCAGTGTCATTTCTGGTTATGTTCTGATGCATATTTGATACTCTGTTTGACATCTTTTCTATCATGTGTTGGGTGTGGCAGACAGTTATGCTTATTTTATTATGATAGTTGGATTTATGTATGGGATACTCATGTTATGATGATGTTACTTTATGAGTTATATTGATGATGTGATACTTAGGTTATGATTACTGTGTTTGTTTCGGGTGAAGGAGATGAGGAGGCATCGCTCATCCGTGAGTTCCCTACCACTCTCCTTCACAATGTGTTTGACTATGAGATATATATGCATATATAAATGTTGTTCGACATTTTGTGTTATGCAGGAATGTAGTTATCGGGTGTCGACTCAACCCACATTGTTGGGTCTGAGCGCATCCTACATACCCAATGGTTTGATTTGGTTAGGGAGTTGGTAAGAAAGTACCCCCGTCTATATCAGTGGTTGGTCCAAGGGTTGTTCATGTCATATCTTTACTTCGTTCGTGTGGGTATGGTTTTAAATTGTCATTTTATTTCATGAGTTTTATATGTTGCGTTTATGGCTTTGTCTAGTACTTTATGATTTTAAGTTAAATGTTATTCTATGGTGCAAAATATTAAATTAATTAAATGTTCTATGGTGCAAAATATTAATACTTTGGAAAATTATTGTGTACATTATCACTTTTATTGTTATTGTAAAATGTGAAGCTATCATTTAATTTAAATCATTAAATAAATAGATTAATTGTTATGGATTATTTTTAAACAAAATAAAGATAGGGAAAGTATTATCATACTTGATTTTATTAGAAAAAGGTGATTTAATAATATATAATTTAAACTTAAATTATAATTAAGTGAAATGTTGTTTAAATTTATTATTATTTAATTGTTTAGTTTTCAAAAGGCAATTTTATTAAAATAAAAATTAAATATTAAAAAGGGCATAAATGGGTGTAATCTAATTATGGAAGATGCTTCTTCCGAAAATGGAAAATGGCAGAAATGTGGTGTTAAGTGGCAATTGCATGGGAAAGCGGTCAGGGAATTTATGGCAAAATTCTTACTTGGTTTTTTTTTTGAAAAAGTGTATTTCCAAATATTGTTTTTTCAAAAAATCAAGAGAGAGGAAATGAAAAATGAAAAAAAATGTCTGCAACTCAAAAAAATGTTGAAAAAATTTCTGAGGATTAGATCCTCTATGTGGTTTTTTGTTGAATTGATTTGAGAGGATTTTTTTTTTGGATTGCACTAGGATTTGTTTTCGTATCTGTTGTTGTTGGGGTTTTGAATCTCTGGATTTTGAAAGATTGCAGTTGGCTGGAGTCGTGCATCATTTCGTCCTCAAATCGAGCTTTTCTTAGGACTCCAAGTAATTCTAATTTCATAATTTGATCTTGTAAAATTAGTTTTTAAAAAAAAAAGAGAAAAGAAATTATGTTTGAAAGAGAAAATACATTTTTTGTGTGTGTTTGGGAAAATCCCATTCTCTATAATTATTTGTAATTATTTCTTCTTGCCTCTAGATTCCTCCTTCCTCTCTGTATTTAATTATGGAATTCTTGTTGAAATCTTGATTCCCTCTATCCTTGGAATCTCATCAGCTTTAAACCTCTGTAATTTTCTTTCCATTTGAGAATCCTCCTTTCGTTCCTTGTATTTTGTTTCTCCAATTTATTTATTCTAGAAATTTTTGCATCTTCTTTGTTTTCACTATAATTACTTTCATGGAAAATAATTGAGGGATATAATATATATATATATACTTCTATTGATATTAAATGTTAAACCCCTGTTATTTTATTTGAACATTGTATGGTGTAATGGGGGATGTGTATATTTTTGTTGGACAGGTTCAAAATTTTGTTTTATTCGGGGGCTTGGTCTTTTATTGTTTATGGGGGATGGTTGGGGGAGGCTCTGCCTCCCACCACCACCCCCATATGGGGATGGCAATGTGGAGGCTGGAGGCAGAGCCTCCATTGCCTCCCCACTCCCTTATGATATGTGGGGAATGGAGGGGAGGTACGGTTGTGCATACAGCCGCCCCTTCCCCAGCCATTATATGGCCTCCCCACTCCCTTATGATATGTGGGGAATGGAGGGGAGGTACGACTGTGCATATAGCCGCCCCTTCCCCAGCCATTATATGGCCCATGCCAGGTGTTGAAACCTACAGTTCTTTGACCATTTTTTCCACCTGTGTTTTTCTTGAGATTCGATTTTATTTGGAGGTTTGGATATATATATATATAAGTGTTTTAAGTTGGGTAGATTTGATATTGAATTAGGAGTTTATATATATATGTATATTTATGTATATATGTATGTGTATTTATACTTTGTGGAAAATTGGTATATTTTGTTATTACTGAGTTTTGATCTTCAACAGCATTAAATGAATTGATATATGTTTATTCCAGTATTTATATACATATATGTATATATGTATTTAGAATCAATGGAAAACTAGCATATATATATTTAATAATATATATAAAATATGCCAAGAGATATCCTTCTCAAGGTGCCTATTTTTTAATCATAGGCGTTGAAATTGAATAGGCACCTCGAGAAGGATATCTCTCGGCATATTTTATATATATTATTAACTATATATATGCTTGTAGCAGTCGCGACGCAACATGTAATATCTTAATTAAATTATTTTTATATTTTTATATTTTATATTAAATTATTATAATAATTAATATATTATAATATGATAGTATAATATTTGTAATTCAATTTTTAAAAATAATATATATAGTTTAATATTTAAATGTTAAGTTAAATATATATAAATATATTTTTAGAATATTTATAATATTATAATAAAAAAAAATTATATCATCAATATTTAGTTACGATTGGGGTTAGGGTTAATATTAGGATGAGAGACAGATTTTGCATCAAAATTAGGGGTAGGGTTATCATCAAGATTAGCTTAGGATTAGGGTTCAGGTTAGCATGAGGATTAGGGTTACAATTAGGTTTAGGATTAATAGATAGGGTTAGGGTTGGGGTAATAATTTGGGTTAAGGTTATTAGAATTAGGGTTATAGTTATGTTTTAGATCAAGTTTAGGGTTAGGATTATGGTTAGGTTGGGGTTAAGATATATAGTTAGACTTAGGTTTCAATTCAATGTTAGGGCTAGAGATATAGTTAGGGTTAGGGCTAAGAGATATAGTTAGGGTTAGGGTTAAGAGATATAGTCAGGGTTAGAAATTCGGTTAACATGAGGATTAGGGTTACAATTAGGTTTAGGATCAAGTTTAGGGTTAATAGATATAGTTAGGGTTGGGGTAATAATTGGGGTCAAGGTTATCAAGATTAGGGTTATAGTTATGTTTTAGATCAATTTTAGTGTTAGGATCAATTAGGGTTAATGTTATAGTTGAATGTCATCTCAAATAAATGTTGTTTAATAATATTTTAACCCATAACCCTAAATGAACCCTAGTCCTAACTATGACATTAACTAAACCCAAACCCTAATTAAACCCTAACCCTAATCCTAAATCCTAACTCGAACCAAATCTTACCCCTAATTTAATGCTAATTAAACCCTACCCCTAATTGAATACTAATTGAAACTTATCCCTAATTAAATTCTAAGTGTAATTTTACTCTAACCCTACTTGAATCATAACCCTAATTGTACCATAACCCTAGCTCCAATTGAATTTTACCTCTAATTAAACTATAACCCTAACAATGACCCTTACCCTCATTGAACCCTAACCCTAATCGTAACACTAATTGAACTTTAACTTTAACATTAACCCTAATTGTGCCCTTATTAAATCATAACCTTAACTAAATCATAACCCTAACCTTGAGGCTAACCCTAACCCTAAGTGAACACTAACCCTAATCAAAATATATCCATAATCGATCTATAATCCAAAACCTAACCTTAATTGAAACCTAACCCTTATTAAACGCTAACCCTTGAATTGAATCCTAATTGAATTCAAGGGTTAGATTTAATAAGAGTTAGGTGTTAATTAAGGTTATATATAATTGAAAGTTAATCGAACCCTAACCCTAACCTTCAATGAACACTAACCCTAATTAAACTCTAACCCTAAATCTAATTAAACTTTAAGAATACTTGAATCCTAGCCCTAACTTTGACCTTAATTGAATCTTAGCCCTAATTAAACCGTAACAATAATTGAACCCTAACCTTAACCCTTATCAAACTGCAACCTTTATCAAACCCTAATCTAAATTAAACCCTTATTAAACCCTTACCCTTGAATTAAATCCTAATTGAACCATAACCATAAAACCCTAGTTATCACCAAGCTTTATCTTAGAATCATAATTATACCCAAAACCCGAACCTAATTGAACCCTAATTTAATTGTTAGGGTTAGAAATATGGTTAACATTAGGATGAGGGTTAGGGTTTGCATCAAAATTAGGGTTAGGATTAGCATTAGGATTAAGATTACATTTAGGTTTAGGGTCAAGCTTAGGGTTAAGAGATATAGTTAGGGTTATTTATTAATTATCTTAACCTTTACATTAGTAAATTAATATACTTTTCAAGGTAGTGTTTCAGATGTGGGTAACCCGAACCCTAATAACCCTGATTGCATGCAATAGTTTTATTTTTCTAGATTAGCTTAGGATTAGGGTTCTAGTTAGCATGAGGATTAGGGTTAAAATTAGGTTTAGGGTCAAGTTTAGGGTTAATAGATATAGTTAGGGTTGGGGTAATAATTGGGGTTAAGGTTATCAAGATTAGGGTTATAGTTATATTTTGGATCAAGTTTAGGGTGAGGATCAATTAGGGTTAATTTTATAGTTAAATGTCATCTCAAATAAATGTTGTTTAATAATATTTTATCCCATAACCCTAAATGAACCCTAGTCTTAATCGTAACATTAACTAAACCCAAACCTAGGTAATTAAACCCTAACCCTAATCATAAATCCTAACTCTAATTAAATCTTACCCCTAATTTAATGCTAATTAAACCCTACCCCTAATTGAATACTAATTGAAATTTATCCCTAATTAAATTATAAGTATAATTTTACTCTAACACTACTTGAATCTTAACCCTAATTGTACCATAACCCTAGCTCTAATTGAATTGTACCTCTAATTAAACTATAATCCTAACAATAAACCTTACCCTCATTGAACCCTAGCCCTAACCTTAACACTAATTGAACCTTAACTTTAACATTAACCCTAATTGTACCCTTATCAAATCATAACCTAATTAAATCGTAACCCTAACCTTGAGGCTAACCCTAACCCTAAGTGAACACTAACCCTAATCAAACTATCCATAATTTATCCGTAATCCTAAACATAACCTTAATTGAAACCTAACCCTTATTAAACACTAACCCTTGAATTGAATCCTAATTGAATTCAAGGGTTAGGTTTAATAAGAGTTAGGTGTCAATTAAGGTTATATTTAATTGAAATTTAATCAAACCCTAACCCTAACGTTCAGTAAACACTAACCCTAATTAAACTCTAACCCTAAATCTAATTAAACTTTAAGAATACTTGAATCCTAGCCTTAATTTTGACCTTAATTGAATCCTAACCCTAATTAAAGTCTAACAATCATTGAACCCTAACCTTAACCCTTATCAAATTGTAACCTTTATTAAACCCTAATCTAAATTAAACCCTTATTAAACCCTTACCCTTGAATTAAATCCTAATTGACTTAACCATAAAACCCTAGTTATCACCAAGCTTTATCTTAGAATCATAATTATACCCAAAACTTAATCCTAATTGAATCGTAATTTAATTGCAACCCTAATTGAGTCATAACCCTAACCTTGGTGATTACCCTATCTGAAGCCCAAACTTGTTCCTAACACCAAGCTTTATTGTAAAACCCTAACCCAAATTGAATGTTAATCAAACCCTAACCCTAACCTTAAGTGAACACTAACCCTAATTAAACTCTAAGAAAACTTGAATCCTAACCATAACTTTGACCTTAATTGAATTGTAGCCCTAATTAAACTATAACAATTATTGAACCCTAATCTTAGGTCTTATCAAACCCTAACCCTTATTAAACCCTAATCTAAATTAAACCCTAACCATATAACCTCAATTATAATATGAATGATTTTTCTTGTATGAAATGTTTTCAATTGTTAAATATTTTAATTTAGAAACACATTTTTATATGTAATAGTAAATTTAAGATATTTTCTTTTTATTTAATTTTCTAATATTAAACACATTAATTTAGAACTTTTGAAAAGATTTGAACAATATTTTTTATTACTTTCATATGCAATAGTAAATTTAAGAAAGTTCTTTCATTCTTAATTTTTTTAATTTTAGAAATAACGTTAACATATTTTTTATATCATATCTTTATTAATAATTATTACTTTTTGTTAAAAAATTAGTTAAATAAATTTATATAAAAACTTAAAGGATATGTTGTTTTAAAAATATCTTGAATATTTTTTTATTTAATATATATTTTAAAGTATATTAATTTAAAAACTACTTTTATATGAAATAATAAATTTAGAATATTTCTTTTGCACTTAATTTTCTAAAATTTAGAAACTTCTTTTTGTGTCTAATTTAAAAACTATTTTTATATGAAATATAGTAAATTTAGAAGAAAAAAATTGCAATTGATTTTTCTAAAATTTAGAAAAAAATAAATCTAATTTAAAAACTTCTTTTGTATGAAATAATAAATTTAGAATATTTCCTTTTTCAATTAATTTTCTAAAATTTAGAAACTTTTTTTATATATCTAATTTTAAAACTACTTTTATATGAAATTGTAAATTTAGAATATTTCTTTTGCAACTAATTTATTTAGAATATTTTTTTACATCTAATTTAGAAACTACTTTTATATGAAATTGTAAATTTAGAATATTTCTTTTGCACTTGATGTTCTGAAATTTAGAAACATTTTTTTGCGTCCAATTTAAAAACTACTTTTATATGAAATAGTAAATTTAAAATATTTCTTTTGCATTTGATTTTCTAAATTTTAGATTCTTCTTTTTATGTATAATTTAAAAACTACTTAAATTATAAAATTTGGAAACTTATTTTATAATTGTAAATTCATACTTGATTAAAATGTTATTTTTTATGTGTAGCTAGTAAGTGAGAAACAATTTTCAATCTTTTCTTATAACAACATTTAAAATTAATGAACAAATAGAAACAATATTCAATCTTTCTTGATTGAGGAGAAAATAGCAATCATTATTTTTCTCAAATTCCTTAAATCTCCTCCAAATCATATCAATATTCTGTTAAAAAATAAAACTCTGATATTTGAAAGAATATTCAATCTCCTCTGGTATCAATATTTTGTTAAAAAGTAAAACCCTCATATTTGAAAGAATCCTCTACAGTGGGTTTGAATCCTCGATAAGTTGTCCATGACAATCTAAAATCTGAATGCAATTTTTGAATTTAACTCATCTAACATAATTTCAATTTGGTGGAGAAACAAAAATAATGTGAATCTTTCAATTTTGAAAGCCATACGATCAAACAGAAGTATCTGTACATCAAGACAAGGATTATTTGTGATAGCCCAGATTTATGATGATCCAAAACAACAAACATCATTTCTTTATTTGTCTATGCACATGCTAATATCTATATTGTCGTGCATCACATTATATTGCAGATAAAAGTACAAGAAAAGGGAGGGTGAAGCCATCAAATATGTGCTCCATGCGTTCTTCATTCCTCTGTTCTACAATGAGAAAAAAGATTCATTAGATGAATGAAAATGTTTATAAAAATCTTTAAAAAATAATGACTCGCTAAAAGTTATCGACATCAACTTTGCTAAGAAACATATGCATAATAATTATCTAACCCTGTCAAACCAGTTTCAGATGGCGCTAGTAGTAGCCTTGGTTTAGATCCACTCCAATGCCATGCATTTGGCATATGATCTGTAGGGCCACTCCCACCCCACGGCATTGTAGGAATTGGGTTGGAGCCTAAGCCATCTATTGGACCAGAGCCATTGCCTCCTGCGTCTGCAGGAGGATTGGATCCATCATTTGGACAAGGTTCGAGTTTGATCCATAGCTCCCACCTGGTTCAAGCAACAAAAAAGAAGCCTTTTCAATTTGTTTCAGCTATTGCATGCAAGGAAAATGTATTACTATTAAAAAATTGAATCAATTTACCTGAAAATGGAAGGCTGCCTCGATTGCCATCTCCATCGTTATCCCCTTTCTGCTCTCTGAATTCCTTTTGACTGGCAGTGCTAGTCAGTATCCGGGCCGTACTACCACCAGCAACTCTGAAAATTATAAGTGCAAGGAAAACAATAGTAAATGTGGGCGCCATGATTGTTTAGAAGCAACTAAAATTATGGACAATGATCTTGAAGGATGAAATACATCATGCATATGCAAGGATAATATAGAGTGTTTCCTTTAACACCATTCAATTTAGTTAAGAAGGTTTCAGACATCTGGCTGGAAATTATTAAAAATGTTTGCAGACAGTAATAAAAGCCATAGGTCATGTACAAGCACATACCCTGCGTTGAGGGTGAACAATGCCTTCCGTTGCCTGTCTTGAATGGAAATCGTTTTCTTTTAAGATGACCAATCATTTATTCTTCCACTATCTACCAATGCTATTCCCACTTCTATTTGTTAGTTACATTTTAACGATTTCAAATTCAAAGACTGGAACCTCACCCGTCAAATTTTGAAAAAAAAAGCAAAAATGTTAACATTTTGCTTCCACTGTAGATTGCCTCTCGGCAAAATAAAATTTGTGATTTAAAATATACTTGGAATTTGATTTCATTATTTTCCAGTCAAACTGTACTGTGAAATATAGAATAGTTGTTTAAAATAAATAAATATTATAATCAGATTTTGAACTTAGTAGATTAATATTTTAAATCTGTTTTTTTACTTTTAACTGATTTTTAAAATAAAGATTAGATTTTCGTTATCTTAGAAAAAAAAAATCAGAATTTAAAATATTCTGTAAAAGAATTAAAATCAGAAAATAAAATATAGTTGAAAATTTGAATATAGTAAATGATTTATAATTGATTTTTGATAAATTAAGTTGGTATCTTTAATTTTTTTTTAAGTTTATTTTATTATGTTTAAAAGAAAATCATGGATTTGTCATTGCTATTTTGTAATTATCTTTTTAGCAAGTTTATAGACTTAGGTATTTAATAAATGAATTATTTAAATGTAGAAGATATTTATTAAATTGATTATTGTATTTGAATTAAATGAAAATATTAGTGAATTTT
Source organism: Sequoiadendron giganteum (assembly GCA_007115665.2). Taxonomy (NCBI): domain Eukaryota; kingdom Viridiplantae; phylum Streptophyta; class Pinopsida; order Cupressales; family Cupressaceae; genus Sequoiadendron; species Sequoiadendron giganteum. The sequence continues at coordinate 402,312,232 of CM021108.1, forward strand.
CTTATTTTGATTTTAATAGATGAAAATGGTTATTTGATTGAGACTTGGATGATTTATAATTTAAATGCTTTATAGTTAATGATGTGGTGTTAATTCTTTGAAGGTGACATTTTACTTCATTCTTGTGTGGAAATAGTGTTATCTCTAGAGGTTAGGGAAATGTGAATGAATTTATATGGTTGCATTTTTTGGGTTATGTTGATGCCATGTGGGAAATTGTGGGTGGTACCTTGTCCTGAGTTAAGGTCCTTTTTGGTTGTGCATTGTGGTACCCATTTCTTGGTTTTGATTTTAGGGCAACCATAGGGGAGAGTGGCTCTTCTTGGGGCTAGTATACGAGTGGTGACCTTTGAAAGAGTTTCCCTAATAAAGTGAAAACCTAATTAATTTATCTAGTGGATTGGGTTAGTTATCACATAAAAAGATAAAAATATACACCTCACCCCTACCATTAGTGCTCTCAAAGGATAAGGACAGATGGTAAGACCTGGTTGGTAAGGTCACTACCTTGTCTTCACGAAAAGTAAGTGGGTCTGCATGAGTCACCCTATGGGGTGGTGCCTTGAGATAGGTTGTCTGGTTAACCATAGATGGAGGCGGTTCCTAGTGTTAGGTAGTCTAGTTAATCTACAGAGTTGGAGTCGATTCTTAATGTTAGGTAGCCTAGTTAATCCATGTAAGGCCATGCGATGACACTCTCTCATTGTGCCTCTTCTTTTCCCTTGTTCTTGTGCCTCTAGAGTTGTTTTAGTTGTTTGAGTTATTTTATTTACTATTAATACATTTATGTTGTTTCGTGGGCTTGAGCCTTGTGATGTGAGTCCTTCTGTTGAGTTGTGACCGAGGGTTCTTTCTTATCAACTCCTTGCACGGGGGGGTGTTCCTTCAGGTTCACATGATCGGGTGGAAACGTGCAATACACCCATTGGGTCCCCAATTGTGATCATGGCATGGATGTAGTTTTAGTGATCTCGAAGCTCACACGGAGAAGATGGTACCTTTTAAAAATTCTCTTTCATTATTGTACTATTGTATTATGATTGTACCCTTCCCAATGTTATAAGGGAAGTGGCCTTGTAATGTAACTTTGATTTTATATTGTCTTGTATCTGTGGAAATATATTCCACATTTGTAACTTTGAATTCTGAAGATGAATATAATATTATGTGATTTATGTTTATGAGTTTATATCTTATTCTTGTTGTATGAATGTCATACTTTTTCATGTTTTATTTTCGTTTCTTTTTTCTGCTTTGGTTAGTACCATATATCATTTAATTGTGGGTTCGTTTAAGTAATGCACCATGTACCCCATAGGATTAGGTTAATGCTTTATGATTATATCTATGTTGTATAAATGTGTAATGTTATAATGTGTAATTATTGTTTTCAAAAAAAAAAATATTTTGTTATTGTTGTAGTTGTCATATGGGGTTTGCATGGCGGGGTGTTACATAGAATCCCTTTGATCTACAATCAGGACAAAGGAATCTTCCAATAAATCTAGCAAGAACTGACGACAAAGTGGCATAAGCATCAACCATCTCATGCCACAGAATCCACAATTCACCAATATGATCATCCTAAAACACCCTCCAAAGAGCATCAGTACCACCCTGCTCAAATGAACCAATAAACAACAATATCCCCAACAAATGGTATTCGTAGAATCCTCCAGACATCCTCTGGGGTGACTGCGATCTCGTCGGTAGCTAGGTGAAAGGTGTTATGCTCATTGTGCCACCTCTTTGCTAAAGTTGTCAGAAGGCCCCAATTAATCCTAATCTGGGGCATATCAAGTAAAAAGGACAATCCACAACATGTAATGATAGTTGTCTTAGGCTGAGCCAATTGTTGTATCAAATCAAATGTCTAAGAAAACTGCTCTCTAATCTAGAGGTTCGTTAGAGCCTCCTATCATCATGAAATGTTTAAAATGAACAATCTTTTGTCAAATCATCAAAACATCAAATATCATGTCAACCTAATCATCTCTTGGTGAGATTTTTTGATCAAATCTCATGAGTGAACCTAATCAACTTCACCTATCATGAGGTTTATCAATCAAACTATAATTATTCCTCGTCTATCATGAGGATAATTATTATCAATCAAACATCAAACCTCACCTATCATGAAGTTGAACAACATCTACTTGTTCAGGATCAACAATCATATCAAACCGATGGCTGACACGATCGAAAATTGACAAAATCAAGGACAAATTTGACAAACTTTATCAATCTGACTTTGAAGCGCTAAAACAGTCACTCAAAGCACTATTTCATCAAGAAAAAGTGTCATTTTATCAGAAGCTCTATTATATCAAGTTCAAGCACTAATCTATCAAGTCAAATCGCTAATCTATTGAAAGCGCTAAATCAGAAAGTCAAAGTGCTAAAGTTTCTATCCTAGGCACTAAAACTTTGAAAGCACTAATTAATTCTACCTAAGCACTAAACAAATTATCCTAAGCGCCAAAAATGTTGGAGTGATAAAACAGTGAGCCGAAGCACTATATCGGCTTGCCAAAGCGCTAAAAGAAAACTAAATTTGAAAATTTGAAAAACACGTGAAAAATGAAAAATACAAGTACAACGAGGGGGTTAACGGGTACATACCGGAGGTCCATAGACGGTCGGGCAGTGGTGATGTCGAACACGCTCGAACCAGTGAGTATGGTAGGAAATCGGCATCCTGCTCCAAATTGCACAAATTGCTCTCTCTCACAAAATTTTAAAACTCAAATGCACAAATGAGTTTTAAAATGACCTTTTTTTACCATTTATAGGTTATTAAAAGTGGGAATTTTATGGGATTAATTAATTTTTTTAAGAGAGAATAATTAAAATTCATCCACGAACAATATTCTACATTCTTTATCGAGAGATAAATTATTTCACATCAAATTTTCATCAAATCATTGAAAAATTATCCGAAAATTAAAAATTTCCAAAAATCCAAAAAAATAATAAACTCATTAATTTATCTCCCGAGGGGGCATATATTCATCATTACTTGAAAATCAATGTCTGGGGCAAGTCTGGGGCATACTAGAAAAAAAAAATCATCAATACTAGCAACAACACAAAATTTTCTTTGAAGCAATGTATTAACACATCACTTCAAAGAGGGGCAAAATGTATACACCTAAAAATGGTCTAGCAAATATAATTAATTAAATATGATTTATTTGATTAATTAACCTTTATTTCATCTACTATTAAATAAATAGAAATATTTATTTATATAGTTCATCTTAAATTCTTCAATCTTTATTCTATTATTTTTGTCTTAATTAAATAAACAAATTTCACTTTGTTTTATTTAATTATCATAATTAAATTCATCTACTATTAAATAAATAGAAATATTTATTTAAATAATTCACATTCTAATTCTTATATTCTTTAATTTTAATTAAATATACAACTTCAATAGTTTGTGTTATTTAATTATCACATCATTCAATCTTAATTAATTAAACAAGGTTAAATATTTTGTTGTTTAATTATCATGTCCCTTCTATATTTATTTAATAAACAAATTTTGTAGTTTGTTTTATTAAATTATTTATCCCCTTTTACTAATTTGAATAAAGCAAAATATTCAAATAAAGGCATAAATGCAAATTTTCTCTATTCACTCACCTATCAAATTAGATATTATATGTCTAAATTAATTCAACTCGCATTTCATGAGAAAGATTTGGAGACAAATTGGAATCAATCTCTCAATTTCCTTCCTCTGATTCTTCCTATCATCTAGCATGATGTTTTCATGGGGAGAAACCATTCCCATGATCAACTCAAGCTTCTCAATCTATAATACCCCCCATTTTTCTTTCTGGACTGGACAGTGTGTCCTTGTTTTTCTTTGAGTTGCTTTCTGGATATTCAGATACTTTGTTATATGTTATCATGTGTGTGTTATTTGTTCGCTATATATAAAGTGACAAACTATTTGTGGTGATGTGATGTATCTTATCTGATGCTTTATTTGACAAGTTTTAATTAGTGTAATAATGTTAGTTGTTATAACATGTTTATTGCACATGAGTTATTTGAGTATTATAGAACTGTCAGTTTATGATGAGTGTATTGGTGAAGGGGACAGGATCGCATCACTAGCTTGTGAGCGCCCTGCAATTTCGTGATTTCCTCTTCACGATGTGTATTTTATGATGTTTATATACATGTACTTTGATATCTCATTTATAGGTTGCAAGTACATGACATTGACTCCACCTGGTTCCACAGGTTTGAGCATGTCAACCCAACGATTAAGTTGAACAGGAGATAGTAACTAGGTAACATGTGTCAGGTCTACACCCTAGCCACAGTGTGTCGTCAATCATTGTTTGGTGTCTTCATTTGCCTTGTTTATTAATATTTAATTCTACAAAGTTATGTTATGGAAATAAATGTTAAATTATGCATTAAATAATGTTGGTATTTATTTAATTAATTTTAGATAATATGATGGAAGCTTTCTATTTAAATTAATTAATTTAATTTAATTTATTTAGTAAATTAAATTTAATCTATGTGGTTAAATTTATTTATTAAGTAATTAAATTATTTATTAAGAAAGTTGTTTATAGGAATTAAATTTGAATATGAAATTATTAAATTATTTTGTGAAAATAAATGTGGTTGTTAAAAGATATTTGTTAATTGCTAGCATGTTATAGTTAATTAATTGAGGGTCGTTGGGAAATTATCTCCAGGAGAGAATCTTGGCTTTGACTTCTTCATGGCAAAGCACAAGATATTTTTGGCATATTCAAATTTTGGGAAAAGGATTTTGCTTGCTGTGGAAAAATTGGAATGAGATTTTGGATTGTAAGGATATTGTCAACAAGTTGCATTCTTAGATTTGTTTGGGATAGATTGTTGTGGTGTTGGATACAATACTGTTCTTGAGAAATTGTGATTGCTGGGAAGAAGCTGTGAAAGCTTTGGACTTGAGGCTCAGTATCAAAAACTTCAATACTTCAAAAAATTCGTTGAAACAGGTTCCATTCCTATGTTATTGTTTTAGTTTAAAAATTTAATTGGAATTGTATTATTGTAGAAAATTGTTGTGCTAGATTGTAGTAGAAAGTTTATTTTGTTTAAGAAAAGAAGAATTTAAGGTTTCTTTGATTGTCGTGAAGAAATCTAGAGCCTCTGTAGAAATTTTTTTACAGTGAAATCAAAGAGTAACATTGAGAATCTTCTATGAATTTAATAGATTAAACATTGAAAAGACTAGAGGAAGACATTATAAGATTTAGAAAATCTATTGAAAGCCTCTGTGTAATCATAGAAAACCTCTGTAGGGAAAAATTGTAAGGCTTCTGTATTTGTAGACTTGTCATGCAAAAACCCAGAGGAAAACAAAATAAGATTTAAAAATTTGATTGAAAGTTTTTGTGTTTAAAATTATTGAAAACTTCTGTAGGGAAATGATTTCAATCAATAGAAAATTCATGTGAAATTTGGGTTTTGGAAATCTTCTGTGAAAATTGGGTTTTCTAGAAAATTTTCCCTATTTTACCTGAAGATGGTATCTTTCCAATTTGTTTATAAAATTATGATCTTTTTATATATATGTTATATACATATATACAAATGTATATATATTGATATATACAAATGCATACATATATATAATATATTTATTTATTTATTTATTTTTAAAGAATGATATTGAACTACCATCTATACGGAAAAATTATTAGTATTAAATTTGGCAAAGAGTTTTCAAAGCTGGGCGAATTTAAAAATTTGCATGTTATTTTCAATTTACTTTTATTTAAGTTTATGACCACATATACATATGGTGGGGGGGATTAAATCCCCCATCGACCCACAAAGGGAGGTGCGGCTTCCTTATGAGGCAACACCCTCCACTTAATGGAGGGAGCGCTGCCTCATGAAGCAGCGCAGCCCCCATGTGAAGGTTGTGTGCATGGGAGGTGGGGTGTGTAGTGACCCTCCTGATGACATTTCTATTTCAGTTGTTTTGAGATACTATTAGTAATTAGATGTTGAGATTATGTTACTTTGATGTTTTATGTCATGATTTACATGACCAGTTGTGAAACTCAGTTGATGATACACTTTACTTTATGATGTGATGTTTATTTTCATGAGATGACATTATTATGATGATCCATAATGCTTTGTTATATACATAATGATCCTATGATGTGGTTTAGTTTAGATTTTATGTTTTACTTCAGTTGGTGAAGGAGAAAATCTAGCAGTACTCATTCGTGAGTGCCTTGCTACGTCGCGATTCTTCTTCACGGTGTGTCTTCATATTTAATAACATGTTAATTTGATCGTGCAGTGTGATGCAGCTTTCAGCTACAGGCATCGACTCCACCTGCTTGTCAAGTTTGAGCGTGCCATGACCCAATGAAATCGTTGAAGGGAAATAGACTTGTCCTATGTCCTAAACCATCATTCTGAAAAGAACGAGTATTTGTCATCACATTTATGTCTTGTTGTTTGTTTGTCATGTGTTCCTAGTTGTCGCGTAATGTTGTATTTACTGTTTTCATAATGTTAATTTAGATTATTTAATGTTTTAATGAAAATAGTAATGTTGATTTGTTGATTAATTGCAATGTTCAATTCAAAAAAATTAATTTTTTGTAATTGATTTAATTGTGCAAGTTGATGTTTTCAAAAATTAATCAGTCAGTTATAAAATATCTTTCTTGATGATTTTTTTCGAAAAATTAATTGATGGGTGTTATGCATGCAAACAAAGAGTTAAAGTATTGTTTGCATTGTAAATTGAGAAAAAGATATAAGATAGGAAAAATCAATCAATTTGGAGATGGAAACTGGTTTTGAAGAAAATTTATGCTTTCACAGCAAAAATTTTAGTTGGGAGAAGTTTTTTCTTTTGATAGTTTTCTAAGTTTTGGATTAAAAATGGGAAAATTGTGAATTTGGAGGCTTTTCTTGAACTGAGAACATTCATGGTTTGAAACTATCGTTTTGACATCATCGATCTTCGAATTCCAAAAGGAATACCAGGTTCTTTTCTCTTAAATTTTCTCTTCGTTCATGAATTCGGACTCGCTGAGAATGATTGTTGTCTATATCTTATGAGATGTCACTTCTTGCTTATACTGAATGTTAGCCGCCGTGCTCTTTGTATTTTGTTTATTTCATTAATGGGTATCATCGATTTGTATCTTCCATCAGATTATTTGCATGAAACTGTTGTGTCCATGTCTGATTTTTCATCATTTTCCCAAAAACTATATTCCTCTTTGTCTGTAGTCTTCGTTTGTAGATTCGTAATTTGAAGGCAGATGTGGGTTTGGAACCTGAACATCCTTAACTCCAATGCCTTATATATTGCAGGTGTGTTGTTTTATTAAGTAGTCTAACGTGCATGTAAAATAAATACAGTCATGTACCTATTATCAAACTAGATTGTTATCGCTGATCTCACCATGTTCTTCTTAGTCTTAACCTCTTACTTCGAAACCTGGTTTTTGGTTAAGAGTTTTGGTTGGCGTGTGTGTTATTCTTTCTCTGTTGAATTGGTATAGGTATATACTGTTACATTATCTTGCTATGCTGATTCATTTTCACTCACGCGCATAGTTGTGTTGATCGATTGGTGATAGGCGTTATGTCTCTAGTCTCTAAGAATGTGTTGGTTTACGATATCAATTATTTTTCATATGGTTTTCCTGATCGTCTTCATCATGTTTCTATTCCATCATCACCAACTTAATCTAACGTAAGTTATTGTCATTTTATTGTCATGGTAGATGTTGTATTTCTGAGTCTGGTCGGCGATGATGTTTCCGCTATCTATTATTGTACACCCATACTTTTTCCCTCCACTCGCACATGAGTTTACTGATTTTCCTTATATGTCATTATCTTATACTCGTTATTGCATGGGCGGCGGTGTCTGGTTAGTATGATGTATCCTCCTCTGTGACACACCGAGTGCATGCTTCTGTTTTCTCATGCATACGATTCAACTCTCTTTCTCTCGTTACTTTACTGTGCGTACAAATTGGTTTACCTTTGTTGTCGAATATCTTTTTTTCCGCGTATGCTTTGTTTCCTCTAAGATCGGTGGGCCAACCTTAGGTCCAACCTTATGTCTTAGAATATTTATTTCCTTGTCATAATTCCTATGCAATTGAATGCATATATACGAACTGTAGTCTTGTAATCTTCTGTATCAGATGGAAATATACTCGTTGTACCAAACCCTTCCTATTGAAACATTCTTATGTTTAGATGTATGAACGCCTGCTGATTTTTTATTTAGTATCATTGCGTCTCTGGTGACCTTCTGCATGAGGTTTACATGACTCTTGAAACTCTCATCTAACATGTATTCCTTTGATATTATAGGATTAAGTTGTGTGCGACTTCACCATGCAGTTGTCTATCTCTTGTTAACTCCGATCTATGGCACCTCGTTCTGTGAATGAGATTTTAGTCTTATGTTCTTCCATGTCACCGAGCGCATGTAGCCTTAATCATGTGCATTCAATTCGCATTACATGCTCTCTTATTCATTGGCAGTCGCAACTCTTAGTCTTAGGCGGTGGTGGCCTGTTCTTCCTATATGGCAGAATGATATGCATGATTTGGTTACCGTATCTTCCTCCTTCTGTGTTGTGCCACTTGTATGTACATTTGACTGTCGACCATACTTGTAGGGAATGCGTTGCTAGTAAGTCCTTTAGTCGCAATCTCTCTTTGGAAGATTAACTCTCTCTTTTATTTAAGTTTAAGGGTGCTAGTAGTTCTTAGATAGTTGAGGCTTTTCATTTATATTTTATAAATGCGAGGTATGGTAGCGATATTTTGGATAATATAATCATTTGAGTTAAATAAAATTGATTGTAGGAACCTCTTTCGGCTATTTTGGTAATAGTAATTTTATATAGGAAAAGAAAGAAAATCATGTTATATTCTTCTTTTTTTGTTATTATATATGTAACGTTTACGTTATAATAACATTTACATTATTATAACGTTTACGTCCTTCAATGTTAATAAAGCTTGTATTAATTATAAACAATATGTTTATTATGTATTATAGTTTATACTTGGCTAACCTTCTATGAATGTTAAAAGCATTTAAAGTATTGGTATGTTTTAATTAAGTTTCTCTTAATTTTATTTTTATAAAAAAAAATTCTTCTAGATTGTAACACATATGAGATGATTAGTTTAGGTCGATCAATTGATTTTCATAATTGTAATGAATAGATATAATTTGTAGGTCAGTAAGACAAACATCATCTTGTGTGGATGAGTAAATTCACGTTCAATGAGTGTAATGTGTTCAAATAAACATGTATGTTTGGTGATTCTTGAATTTGGAACTTGCGAACTATGATCTAATGTTTTTATTTTGTCTAGGGTCCATACTTATGTCATGTATTGAAATATGGTGTTTAATTTATTCTTCCAGAGGCTTAGAATGTTATTGTTGTGTGAAAATTATGGATAGAGCATTATGGTTTTTTTCAAATGGGAAAACATGAGTCATGCATGATTTAAGTTCTTGAGATGTTATTCTTGTCTTTCTAGATTCCAGTGAACGGAGTCATGCTTGTTCGTTCATTATAATCCATACATGTTGGTGGTTCGTCTTGAGATATTTAATGTCTTTGTTTAGTCCCGATGACTTAAATCTTTGTATAAAGAGGCTTTATTTCGCATGCATGTTGCCTTACTTTTTTATGAGAAGTTGTACCTTAGGAGGAGTGGCTTTCGTTAGGGGCCGAACCCGGAAGTGGTTGCATGGGTAACCTATCAGAAGTTGGTAACCAAGTGAAAACACTAATAAATCTTAGGGGTTTGGGTAGTTAAATTTAACCATACATATAATATTGCCTCGCCTTGGACTTTAATGCTTGTTTAGGTTAAAGCAGGTTGAGAAGGCTTGGAATGGCAACTTGAACACTTCGTCTTCTCGAGAAGTGATTTGAGGCCACATAGTTCATGTAGGGGCCGAAAGTCATAAGAGGTTGTCAGGGTAACTCTGGTAGAGGGTCAGTAACCTAGAAAGGCTATCCAGGGTAACCTATTGTGTTTATGTGATGAAACTCTTGTCCTAGTACACTTGAATGTTCACTTGTGATTGTGAGTCGCCTCTGGGAATATGTCAGTTATCTTGTTATTGTGATGTCATGTGTGTCGACCATGTGTTGTATGTGATATTTTTTTTGTCATCAGTTTGACTTGAGGACTTGTTCTATATCCTAGCAGGGGGGTTGGGCTTTCGAGTTCCACATGGTTGGGAGGAACATGCCACATCTTCCATTGGGTCCCCTGCAGGTGATTTTGTTCATGACATGTTTGTTCTTGGCAGGATCTTGATCGCACATCGTTCATGGAGTTCTTCATCGAGCAAGTTCGTGGACACGGTCATCTTCTTTTCTTGATCTTATTCTTCAATGTACACACTCATGACGTTGAATGAGGTTTCTTTGTAATGATACTTGTAATGTTTGAGATTTGTCACAATCTCACTTCTTGTTATGTAACTCTTGATGTAATGTATTTGGACTTGACTATTCTCATGACATGATTTATTTGTATATAGTGCTTGTGGTGTTATGATGTTTATTCTTTAGTAGCATATTTGTGGAACCCTAAAATGTTTATGTTAAATTGTTGTCACATGTTTTTGTTAAATTTTTTTTTTTTTAAATTATTCGGTTGATTTGAGTATTGACGAAACATTTCCTAGGTTCCATGGCGGGGCGTTACAGCTTGGTATCAAAGCCAAGGTTCTAACACTGGGTGCTCTGGTTCATACAAGCCCACTAGGTTGTCCTAGGTGTTAGATTCTTGTGTGTTTGTGTTGCTTGGTTTCTTATGTCTTTAAACTGAGACTCGACTTTGACCTTGTGTAGGCTCATGCCACCAAGGCGAGGTTGTTTTAGAGGTCGTGGACGAGGCCGTGGTGGTGGTTGTGTGGCGAATCATCATAATACCCCACCGCAGAGTTCACATGAAAGGGAGAGAATCCTAAACCTCCAAGTAATCAGGGTAATGATAATCAGGTTCCGAATCAACCTGGTGCAGGAGATCTTCTATGTCTGTTACTCGAGCAGGCTCTTGCACATCTCGGGCCTAGATAGGGAAATGATCAGGAAGTGGATAGGGAGAGAGATAGGACACCACCTAGGAGGATAGTTTAGACTGTAGAGCAGGATGTTTTAGTTGCAGGGCACATGAGGGACTTGTTGAGGGCACGCCCTCCTATTTTCAATGGTATTGGTGGAGGTTTGGAGGCGAAGAAATGGTTACTAGATTTAGGATAGTTTTTTTCCATGCACCCATATGGCAGTAACACTTGTGCGAGATGTGCCATCATGCATCTTAGAGGTTTTGCCTCTACGTGGTGGCAATTGGAGGAGAAGAAGCTCCATTTGGAGATAGGATTAGTATCATGGGACATGTTTCTGGAGTGTTTTAGAGAACGCTTCTTATCTAATCAATACAGGCAGCGTCGTGTAGATGAATTTCATGACCTGTGCCAGATGGCAATGTCTGTGGAGCAGTTTGAGTGTAGATTCTATGAACTTAAACAATATGCAGGTATAGCAGTTGATGAGGCAATGTTAGTTCAGCATTCCATCTGGGACTTGAATGCCCGCATCAGTGGTGTCGTTAAACAATGGAGGTAGCAGTTGAGAAAGCTCGGATTATAGAGGATAATTTTTCCATGGTGTTAGGAGGACACACAGGTGTTTTGATTAGCAGTGCTTCTACTGCAGGATTTGGTCCACGTGGTGGTCAGATGCAGATAGGTGGTTCCTCTCGGAACCAATAGGCACCCTCTAAGGATGGACAATAGCAGCAGAATTTTTCATAGAAGATTAAGGGTTCTCAGAAGTAGTCTAGTAATAGTTCTCATTTTGGAAGGAATTGTAATTGGATGCACAATAAGCATAATCGCCAGGATCATCCTACTCAGAGTGCACAGTCGACAATCAACAGAGGCAGTTTCTAGTAGTCGAATGCACCCTCAGGTGGTTGAGGTTTTGGTAGAGGCTTTGGTAGGGGCAGTGGATGCTTCTCATGTGCTCAATAGGGCCATATTGCGAGGTAGTGTCCAATGTGAGGTACTTCAGGGTTTGGTCAGCAACCCGCAACTTCGGAGCCGATGGTTGGCGATGCAGGATGTTCTCATAGAGTCCTTGTTGCAGTAGACAATCGTCAGGTAGATCACCAGAATACTGTGGTTGAATCATCAGGTCAATTATAGGGTGTTAGAGTTTCTATTTTATTTGATTCTAGTGTTTCTGATTCTTTTATCTCTCCTATTTTTGAGCGATGCGGACTTGTGGTGGTTAAGCAAGGCATTAGGTAGCAGGTAGAATTGGCTTATGGGGCTAAATTAGCAGTTGAATCCCTCGTTCATGATTGTGGACTTAGGATTGGATTGTTACTTACCTCGATTGATCTTCGAGTTACACCCCTTGGATCATACGATATTGTTTTGGGAATGGATTGGTTAGAATCTCAGAGTGCAATGATTGATTGTCGGCGGAAGACTATGAATTTTTTAGATGACTCGGGTGTGAAGAATGAGATAGTTGGTGTGCAGAGACCCATCTCTTTATGGATTATTTATGCTATGCAGTTAAGGAGGTGTATGCGAAAGGGCTTTCAGTTGTTTTAGCTACTTTTGGTGATTTGGAGGTAGGGGACAGTTGAGAGATATCTCTTGATGAGTACCCTATTCTCAGAGAATTTGTAGATGTGTTTCCTAGTGATATTCTAGGAATGCCGCCTAAACGGGATATTGATTTCCGTATTGATTTAGTTTCTGGAGTTGAGCCTATATCTCAGGCTCCGTATAGGATGACTACTCAAGAGTTGGAAGAGCTTCGATTGCAGTTGGAGGATCTATTGGCTAAAGGTTTCATTCGACCGAGTGTTTCACCTTGGGGAGCACCTGTGATCTTCGTGAAGAAGGATGGATCCCTTAGGTTATGCATTGATTACCAACAATTAAATAAGGTGACGGTCAAGAATCGATGATCTTTTTGACCACGTTAAGGGAGAAAATGTGTTCTCTAAGATTGATTTGAAATCTGGATATCATCAATTGTGTATTTCATAAGCAGATATACATAAGATTGCATTTTGAACTTGTTACGGGCACTACGAGTTCATCGTGGTACTGTTCGGGTTAACAAATGCACCGTCAGTTTTCATGGGCCTAATGAATGGTGTCTTTTGCACGTACCTGGACCACTTTGTTCTAGTGGTCCTCGATGACATTTTGATTTATTCTAGAAATATGAAGGAGCATGAGGAACACATGAGATAGGTATTGTAGTGTTTGAGGGAGAACCAGTTGTTTGCAAATCTATCGAAGTGCGAGTTCTTCCAGACCGAGGTGAAATACCTTGGTCATGTTATCTCTAGAGAAGGGATTGTTGTGGATCCTTCGAAGATCCAAGCTGTTATGGATTGGCCTATGCCTACCAATGTTTCAGAGGTACGCAATTTTATGGGTCTAGCAGGGTACAGGCAGTTTGTCGAAGGGTTCTCTAGAATTTCTCATCCTATTACTTCTCTTTAGAGGAAAGGGAAGAAATTCTTCTGGTCAGATCGTTTTCAGTTGGCCTTCCAGACACTCAAGGAGAAGTTGACGAGTGTGCCTATTTTAGTTGTTCCTGATCCTACGAAGGACTTCTTAGTTTGTACTGATGCGTCCTTGGAGGGTATAGGAGCCACTTTGATGCAGGAAGGTCGTGTGATAGCCTATGAGTCTCACAAACTCAAGGATCATGAATTGAACTACCCCACTCACGATCTGGAGTTAGCGGCAGTCGTTCATGCTTTGGTTCATTGGCGTCATTTTCTGTTGGGACATCATTTTGAGTTACACAGTGATCACCGTAGTCTGCAATACATATTTACTCAGCCAAATCTTAATGTTGGGCAGAGAGGGTGGATGGATTTCTTGTGCGAATATGATTTTGAGGTCAAGTTTATTCAAGGGAAAGAGAACATGGTAGTGGATGCTCTTAGCCGGTGAAGACACGAGATATCTATAGTGACTCTAGGAGTTGAATTGAGGAGTCAGATAGTGCCAGCACTTCCTACAAACAGATTATGTCAAGAGGTAAAGGTAGAGTTGGATTCAGATAGACCTTTGGAGGGTAGGCTTGCAGAGTATGGACGCCCATGCAGGACCCCGTTGAGTTGGGATAAACTTGAGGACAGGGTACTTCTTGGACCTGATATGTTGCGAGATATGGAGCAGCAGGTAGATCGTATTAGAGAGCATTTTACTGCAGCACAGGACAGATAGAATAAGTACGTTGATGCTCATCGTGTGGATCGCCTATTTTCTATAGGTGATAGAGTGTTTTTTTGAGTGCATCCGCGAAAGAGTCTGATCCGTTATGAAAAAGGCTCTAAGCTCGCACCTCAATTTGTTGGGTCGTTCGATATTCTGGAGAGGATCGATCCTATAGCTTACCGACTTGCCTTGCCACCTAGCTTGTCATGCATCCACGATGTCTTTCATGTATCTATTCTTAGACCATATGATCCTGATGTTTCACATGTGCTTGATTGTAATGCTCTATAGGTCGAGGACGAGTAGCTAGCTTTGGAGCCCATGGACGTTCTACAGCGCAGGGCACTCACCCTCAGGGGTTGAGACGTTGACCAGGTGAGAGTCCAATGGGACCCTAGAGATGATGCTTCTGCTACTTGGGAAGATCCAGCGCATATGAGGGAATTGTATCCCTATCTATTCACAGGCTTCCATGAGTAAGCCTCACCCTAGGGGGGGGGATGTAGTGACCCTCCTGATGACATTTCTATTTCATATCTTTTGAGATACTATTAGTAGTTAGATGTTAAGATTATGTTAGTTTGATGCTTTATGTCATGATTTACTTGACCAATTGTGAAACTCAGTTGATGATACACTTTACCTTATGATGTGATTTTTATTTTCATGAGATGACATTATTATGATGATCCATGGTGCTCTATTATATACATAATGATACTATGATGTGGTTTAGTTTTGATGCTATGTTTTACTTCAGTTCGTGAAGGAGATGGTCTAGTAGTACTCATTCATGAGTACCCTACTACATCGCGATTCTTCTTCATGGTGTGTCTTCATATTTAATTACATGTTGTTAATTTGACCATGCAGTGTGATGCGGCTTTCAGGTACAGGCATCGACTCCACTTGCTTGTCAGGTCTGAGCGTGCCATGGCCGAATAGAATCGTTGAAGGGAGATAGACTTGTCCTCTGTCCTGAACCATCATTCTGAAAAGAACGAGTATTTGTCGTCACCTTTATGTCTTGTCGTTCATTTTTCATGTGATCATAGTTGTCGTGTAATGTTGTATTTACTATGTTTTCATAATGTTAATTTAGATTATTTAATGTTTTAATGAAAATAGTAATGTTGATTTGTTGATTAATTGCAATGTTCAATTTGGAAAAGTTAATGATTTATAATTGATTTAATTGTGCAAGTTGATGTTTTCAAAAATTAATCAGTCAGTTGTAAAATATCTTTCTTGATGATTTTTTTCGAAAAGTTAACGGGTGGGTGTTATGCATGCAAACGAAGAGTTAAATTATTGTTTGCATTGTAAATTGAAAAAAAGATATAAGATAGGAAAAATCAATCAATTTGGGGACGGAAACTGGTTTTGAAGAAAATTTATGGTTTCACGGAAAAACTTTTGGCTGGGAGAAGTTTTTTCTTTTGATAGTTTTCTGAATTTTGGATTAAAAGTGGGAAAATTGTGAATTTGGAGGCTTTGCTTGAACTGAGAATGTTTGTGGTTTGAAACTATCATTTTAATGTCATCGATCTTAGAATTCCAAAAGGAATACCAGGTTCTTTTCTCTTAAATTTTCTCTTTGTTCATGAATTTGGACTCGCTGAGAATGATTGTTGTCTATATCTTATGAGATGTCACTTCTTGCTTATACCGAATGTTAGCTGCCATTCTCTTTGTAGTTTGTTTATTTCATTAATGGGTATCATCAATTTGTATCTTCCATTAGAGTATTTGCATGAAACTATTGTGTCCATGCCTGATTTTTCATCGTTTTCCCGAAAACTATATTTCTTTTTGTCTGTAGTTTTCGTTTGTAGATCTATAATTTGAAGGTAGTTGTGGGTTTGGAACCTGAACATCCTTAACTCTGATGCCTTATATATTGCAAGTGTGTTGTTTTATTAAGTATTCTAACCTACATGTAAAATAAATGCATTCATTTACCTGTTATCAAACTAGATTGTTATCGTTGATATCACATGTTCTTCTTAGTCTTAATCTCTTACTTCGAAACCTAGTTTTTGGTTAAGAGTTTTGGCTAGCATGTGTGTTATTATTTCTCTGTTGAATCAGTATAGGTATATACTATTACGTTATCTTGCTATGATGATTCATTTTCACCCGCGCGCATAGTTGTGTTCATTGATTGGTGATAGGTGTTATGCCAGTAGTCTCTAAGAATGTGTTGGTTTAGGGTATCAATTCTTTTTCATATTGTTTTCCTAATCGTCTTCATCATGTTTCTTTTCCATCATCACCAACTTAATCCAACATAAGTTATTGTCATTTTATTGTCATGGTAGATGTTGTATTTCTAAGTCTGGTCGGCGATGATGTTTCTACTATTCATTGTTGTACACCCATACTTTTTCCCTCCACTCGCACATCAGTTTACTGATTTTCCTTCTTTGTCGTTATCCTGTACTCATTATTACATGGTCAGTGGTGTCTGGTTCATATGATTTATCCTCCTCTATGACACATTGAGTGCATTCTTTTGTTGTCTCATGCATACGATTCATCTCTCTTGCTCTCATTACTTTACTGTGAGTACAAATTGGTTTACCTTTGTTGTCGAATATCTTTATTGCCGACTATGCTTTGTTTCCTCTAAGATCGATGGGCCAACCTTATGTCCAACCTTATGTCTTAGAATAGTTATTTCCTTGTCATAATTCCTATGCAATTGAATGCATATATGTTGTGAATTGCAGTCTTGTAATCTTCTGTATCAGACGGAAATATACTAGTTGTACCAAACCCTTCCTGTTGAAACATTCTTACGTTTAGATGTATGTATGCTTGTGGATTTTTTATTTAGTAGCATTACGTCTTTGGTGACCTTCTACATGAGGTTTGCATGACTTGTGAAAATTTCATTTGACGCGTACTCCTTTGATATTATAGAATTAAGTTATGTGTACAACTTCACCATGCAGCTGTCTATCTCTTATTAACTCCGGTCTATGGTACCTCATTCTATGAATAGAATTTTAGTCTTGTGTTCTTTTGTGTCACCGCGCACATGTAGCCTTAATCATGTGCAGTCAATTCGCATTACATGCTCTCTTATTCTTTAGCGGTCGCAACTCTTAATCTTAGGTGGTGGTAGCTTGTTCTTCCTGCATGGCAAAATGATATGCATGAGTTGGTTATCGTATCTTCCTCCTTCTATGTTGTGTCACTTGTATGTACATTTGACTATCAACCATACTTGTAGGGAATGTGTTGCTAGTAATTCCTTTAGTCGCAATCTCTCTTTGGAAGACTAACTATCTCTTTTATTTAAGTTTAAGGGTGCTAGTAGTTCTTAGATAGTTGAGGATTTGCTTTTATATTTTATAAATACAAGGTATGGTAGCGATCTTTTGGATAATATAATCATTTGAGTTAAATAAAATTGATTGTAGGAACCTCTTTCAGCTATTTTTATAATAGTAATTTCATAGAGGAAAAGAAAGAAATCATGTTATATTCTTTCTTTTTTTGTTATTATATATGTAACGTAAACATTATAATAACGTAAACATCCTTCAATGTTAATAAAGCTTGTATTAATTATAAACAATATGTTTATTATGTATTATAGTTTATACTTGGCTAACCTTCTATCTATGTTAAAATCATTTAAAGTATTGGTATGTTTTAATTAAGTTTCTCTTAATTTTCTTTTTATAAAAAAAAATCTTGTAGATTGTAACACATATGAGATGATTAATTTAGGTCGATGAATTCATTTTCATAATTGTAATGAATAGATATAATTGTAGGTCAGTAAGACAAACATCATCTTGTGTGGATGAGTAAATTCACGTTCAATGAGTGTAATGTGTTCAAAAAACATGTATGTTTGGTGATTCTTGAATTTGGAACTTGCGAACTATGATCTAATGTTTTTATTTTTTCTAGGGCCCATACTTGAATCATGTATTGAAATATGGTGTTTAATTTATTCTTCCAGAGGCTTAAAATGGTTTTGAAAACTTAAGCAGCATTTACAGGGTGTTGTACCCATCACAAAGAGCCACGAGGGCCAAAAAGGAACAAGTCTAAAAAGCTAACAAAAAAAAAAAAAGTAACAGAGACAGCACTTTAACAGCACAAAAACCGTGGAAAGGCAGTTAAAATTCAGAACACTGACATAGGCAACATCTAACTGGCATTATCCCATTTTTTAAATAAGAGGTCCACGGCATCATCACCAACAAAGTCTTTGTTCTCTTGGCCATTATTTCCCTTCAATTCCTCCTTTATAACAATGGACAGGGTGCTAATGATGAAGTGGCCCAACTTGATTGTGAAGTGGGTCAATCCATGAAACCTTTTGTTGAGTGTGTCCATTTTCTTCTCCAAGGCACAGGGCTCCTCCCCAACATCCATAGTCCCCAGAATCTCATCATGCTCATCAACCAGGGGATGCGAAGAATGAGAGGCCAAGTTTTATTTTGGTAACTTGCTATCTTCCGGGGTAAATTGGGGCCCCTCCACATTCTTGTCCTCATCTTCCTCAATTTCCTCATCCTTATACTCTTTGTTGTCAGATCGCTCCTCCTCTGAATCCTCAATTATCTGTCTCTTTTTAATGTTTTTTGCTAGCCTCCCGGATCTCCTTATGGTGTTCTCCCCACCAGTCATTACCGTGGTTTCCACAATAGTATCACCTTTAGAATATTTTCTTATTATGTTCTTCCCTTTCCCCTCCCTCACATCAGCTCCTGCATACCTTTCTTACCATCCTTTCCTTTTTTGGTAATGTTGGCTCTGTAGGTAGACTTTGTCGGGGTGGACTTCGATTCACATAGGTTGGTCATTGCACTAGCATGTGCATTACCCATCCCTCCCTTTTGTTTCTTGGTAGCCAGTTTAGCTTTGGGGTTTCTCACAGTACCTAGATTGGATTTTCGAGGAGAGATTTTTGACTCAACCGAGGAAATGTTCATAACAATCAAGGGTTCGATTTCATCAATGCGCACTGCCAAGATGGCTTTTGGAGGACAAAGGGCTAGGTGGAAGTGGTAAAGTCTCAGGATGAGCCCCTAATGGAGCAAAGGAGGTAGGAGATCACTAGGGTTAAGGTTGGCTAGCTCCTTGCATTTCTTGACCGAATTTTCCAAGTCCATAAGCAAAAATAAGGGAAAGCTAAGCAACATTTTATGTCTTAAATGATTTAACAGGGGAAAATGATAGAAGAAATAGGTTTTGAACCTACCTTCCAAGGTGACATATTTCATCAAAGCTAAGCACACCTGGTCCCAAGGCTTCAGAAGAGTTTCACACACAAAACCTAACTGGTTCCGCATCGGTTCCTCGTTCCACATGAAGAAAGCTTTCATGCTTTCATTGTCTGGCATCTTAGTGTGCTTAGGGTATTTTTTCCCAGTACACAGCATTCTGGTGGTTTGCACGATAACTTCTTCACTGACTTCAAAAGAAATACCGCCCATCATGATCCTTCGATCCTTCCATGAATTAGCAAACTGACCAGAAAAATTAGGGTCATGGCCAACCAAAATCTCCATAAGCAATGCCACCTTCAGCATAGATGTGCCAGACTAACGGATTCTTCTAGAATTCTTCGCATTTGTCTGGCTCAGTCTGAACGCAATCGCCACCCATACTTTCCACCCGCATAGAGAACCAAAGAGTTTGCAAAAACCACAAATTGTAAAAGCCAGCAGGGCAACGAGCATTCATCACATAGTGGTCACTTAGGCAAGAAATGCAGCGATGGGTAATGACGCCAGCGTGCAGGTCACACACACGAAAGGAAAAATCACCATAGGGTGACTTGACAATGGTGTTAATGTGGATCTTGGGAAGATTGTGGCCAGTTAAATAGGAATTGGCGGGCATGCAGGGTTCCTTAGCCTTGGGGTAGGCGCACGAAAAACAAGACAAGTTGGCCATATGGGTAAAATTAGAAACATTCCTATGAGTGTAAATAGAGACCCACGCTAAACTAGCAAGCACGAAGAAGCTAGAAGGTAGCATTCCATCATAATGAGGGGTCAAATCAGTATTTAAACTCAAATTCTTACAGAGGCTATGATGAGTTAAAACAAGATATCACACAATCCCAAAGAGGAGAGATCGCACGATATGGCCTCTCAAAATCATCAAAGTCTCATACTTTCCTATTCTCTTCATAAAGCCATCTTTTTTCTCAACATGACAAGCCTTAAAATTTGAAACCCGCCACCTATCAGCCACCTCAGTAATAGAGCTCATCCACCAGGCCCAAAGGACAAACAAGTGGGCCCCCCATGCAACACCCACCACCCAAGGATCTCTAAACACATAATGAGCCATAAAATTTGAATCCCTCCACCTATCAGCCATCTCAGCATTAGAGCTCATCCACCAGATCCAAAAGATAATCAAGTGGGCCCCCCATCCAGCACCCAACACCTGGATATTTGAATTCATCATGATAATTGGTTGCTTTGTTCTCTCAAGATGATATCTTGAATTCTTGGTGGTATCTTCTCCATTCTCCCCCAACATTTAGAATAGACCCAGCAAGTGTCAAGATTGGCCAAGGCATTCACCACTTGGTTGCCCTCCCTAAATATACGTGTCACTTTTTTACCCCTAAGTTTGGATAAAAGGAACCTACTGTCCAACAAGATATCCCCAGTATTCCAACCAATTAGTCTATCCATATTCATAGCATCAGTAATGGACTTAGAGTCTCCTTCAATGTGGAGATTAGCAATCCCCAATGAGACAGCAATTTGGAGGCCCATGAGCAGCGCACGAGCTTCTGCCACAATAGAAGATTAGAAACCAATACCTCCAGTAAAACTCACAACCAAAACCCTCACAGGGTCTCTAATCACACCACCAATACTAGCCCTACTTGGGTTGCCCTTAGCAGCCCCATCAAAATTGAGTTTAAACCAGCCTCTATCTAGAGGCTCCCATTTGGTATTTTTCCTGGTTAAGGATTTTGAATTGTCAAACGAGTTAGCCTCTAACCCCTGGTTCCAATCCTTTGCCATTCTAATTTCGTAATCCAGAGGTCCCATCTCCGAGAGTTTCCCATTAAAGAGGGATATTTTTTCCTCAATGAGCCAGACACCTATGCCAAAAACATCCCTAGGATTTCTCTCAATATTCCTGAAGACCCTATTGTTCCTCTCCTTCCACAGACACCAACCCAAAATAGGAGGAACCTGATTCCAAATTTCACTAGTTAGGGGATGGGAATAGGGACCACACCAGCCCAAGATGAAGGATAAGAGATCCTTACTCATAACTCAAGAGACTCCCAGTTTTTCAAAGGCCAGCCCCCAAACTTTAGTGGCAAATGGATAGTGTAACAACAGATGACTGACAGTTTCCTCACTGCACTTACATAGTAAACATCTATTGGGAATATAAAATCCCTATTTCCTCAAATTGTCCTGAGTAAGAATCCTATTATGTTAGGCCATCCACCAGAAGAAATTTATTTTAGGAATCATGTGGCGATTCCATATCTTCCTCCAAGTTTCCACCGCAGTACCCTAGTTTGTCAGCAGTTTGTACGCCGACCTAACAAAAAGATCTCTCTGTTTGTCAAAGGTCCAAAAAAACTCATCTTCTGTGTCAAAGGAGGGAAACCTGGTGATAGAGATAATCTCCTAGAGGGACCGAGCCAAACAACAAAGGTGTTGAGATTGAGGATAACAGAGGATTAGTTCCTTCCAAGCCCTAGCCCCAGGGGGTCCAGAAACATAATCCTTGATATGGATACCAAAATACCTCTGAGTCGATCCCAGAAGAGTCCTAAAGTTAGAACAAACCAGAGGGATATCAATTAGCCATGTATCTTCCCAAAATTTGATCTAATTTCCATTGCTCATTTTCCATTTAATCTCATTCCTTAGCAGGCCTTGTGTGCTGCAGATGCTCCTCCAGGCCAAGGAGCCCTGGGGGTGAGACTCTGAGAGGCAATTGATCAAAGGCATGTCCTAAAAATATTTGGAATTCAATATTTTGCACCAATCCTTAGTATTCCTTAACTGATCCCAACCAACCTTGGCCATCAGTGCCTTGTTAGTGTTGGAAATTGTCCTTACTCCTAGGCCACGACAATTTTTGGCCTGGCAGATGTTTTCCCATTTCACCAGGGTGAGCTTCTTCTTATCCTCAGTCCTAGATCAGAGGAAATTCCTTTGAATTTTTTCTAACTTATTAGAAATGTACTTAGGCATCTTAAATATGGAAAGGAAATAAGTTGGTATACCTTGAATAGTTGCTATGAGAAGTTGGAGTTTGTTAGCATGGCTTAGGATGGAACCTTTCCACCCAGCCAATTTCCTTTGGATTCTTTCTAGTACCAAGTTCTAGAATTCAGGGGTAACCTCCTTAACCGTGAGAGGGAGCCCAAGGTAAACCGAGGAGAGGGACTCACTAACATAACCCAGAACTACAGTCACTCTGGTTTGCAAATTAGGTGTGTTGTTAAAGAAATAAATCATGCTTTTATTGTAATTGATGCTTTGACTAGAACATGAGGCATAATTATTTAGGCATTCTTTCCATTTCCTAGCTTCCACCATAGAGGCTTTCTCAAAAAAAAAAGTGTCATCCACAAATTGTTGGACAACAACCAGTTCCAAGGAAGAAGTCACTCTAATGCCCATAATGGAGCCTTCCAACAGCAGACCAGTAAAGTTCCTGCTCAGCACATCATCAATCATGATGAAGAGATAGGGAGATAGGGGTTCGCCTTGTCTGATCCCTCTTCCAGCAAAGAAAAACCCAAAGGGGGGCCCATTAACAAGAACAGAGTACTTAACAGTATTAACACACTCCATAATGAGTTTGATAACTGAAATGTTGAACTCAAACTTAGCCAAAACCTTTGGGATGAAATCCCTTAAAACTTTATCATAAGCTTTAGAGATGTCCAGTTTAAGGGTCATCCCCACATACTTACATCTATCCATAGAATGGAGCAGCTTGTGGGTGGTCAAAGTAGCATCGAGAATATGGCACCTAGGGACAAAACCATTTTGGGTAGGACTGATGATTTTATCCAGAAGGGGCTTGATACGATTCACTAAAATCTTAGAAATGATTTTATAAAAGGTGTTACATAGGCTAATGGGCCAAAAATCAGTCATGGATTGAGGCTCACCAATCTTAGGAATGAGGGAAATGAAGGTGTGATTCAGTTGTTTAAGGATTTTACCAGATTTGGATAAATCCTTGGCCACAAGCACGAGGTCCCCACCCACAATATCCCAGAATATTTGAAAGAAGCTAGGAGGAAAACCATCAGGGCCCAAGGCTTTGAAAGCCCCCATACTAAAGGTAGCCAGCTGAACTTCTTCTAGAGAAACAACACTAAGAATCCCCTTATTATCTTCCTGGGAAATGATGGTCAGGAGATGGTTGAGCAGCACATTGTCCAAAGTCAGGTTATGGATAGAGCATTATGGTTGTTTTCAAATGGGAAAACATGAGTCATGCATGATTTAAGTTCTTGAGATGTTATTCTTGTCTTTCTAGATTCCAATGCATGGAGTCATGCTTGTTCGTTCATTATAAGCCATACATGTTGGTGGTTCATCTTGAGATATTTAATTCTTTGTTTAGTCCTGATGACTTAAATTTTTGTATAAAGAGTTTTTCTTTTGCATGCATGTTGCCTTATTGTTTTATGAGAATTTGTACCTTACGAGGAGTGGCTTCCGTTAGGGGCCAGACTTGAAAGTGGTTGCATGGGTAACCTATCAGAAGTTGGTAACCAAGTGAAAACCTTAATAAATCTTAGGGGTTTTGGTAGTTAAATTTAACCATATAGATAATATTTCCTCGCCTTGGACTTTAACTCTTGTTTAGATTAAAGCAGGTTGAGAAGGCCTGGAATGGCAACTTGAACACTTCGTCTTCTCGAGAAGTGATTCGAGGCCACATAGTTTGTGTAGGGTCTGGAAGTCGTAAGAGGTTTCTAGGGTAATTCCAGTAGAGGGTCGGTAACCTAGGAAGGCTATCCAGGGTAACCTATTGCATTTATGTGCTAACACTCTTGTCCTAGTACACTTGAATGTTCACTTGTGATTGTGAGTCACCTTTGGGAATATGTCAGTTATCTTGTTATTGTGATGTCATGTGTGTCGACCATGTGTTGTATGTGATGTTCTTTTTGTCGTCAGTTTGACTTGAGTACCTGTTCTATCTCCTAGCACGGGGGGTGGGCTTTCGAGTTCCACATCGTTGGGAGGAACTTGCCACATCTTCCATTGGGTCCCCTGCAGGTGATTTTGTTCGTGACATGTTTGTTCTTGGCAGGATCCTGATTGCACATGGTTCATGGAGTTCTTCGTCGGGCGAGTTCATGGACGTGGTCGTCTTCTTTTCTTGATCTTATTCTTCATTGTACACACTCATGATTTTGCATGAGGTTTCTTTGTAATGATACTTATAATGTTTGAGATTTGTCACAATCTCACTTCTTGTTATGTAACTCTTGATGTAATGTATCTGGACTTGACTATTCTCATGGCATGATTTATTTGTATATAGTGCTTGTGGTGTTATGATGTTTATTCTTTAGTAGCGTAGTTGTGGAACCCTAAAACGTTTATGTTAAATTGTTCACATGTTGTTGTTAAATGTTCTTTTTTTAATTATTCGGTTGATTTGAGTATTGACATAATATTTCCTGGGTTCCACGGCGGGGCGTTACAGGGTGGGGGTACGGATACAGTCGACTCCCCAAATCAAATGAAAATTTTATGTTTTAAAAAAAGCGAACTTACTTGTTATTTTGTCCACCAGATAAAAAGAATGAGGGTTATTTAATATTTCAGATTTATTTATAATATTTGAATTAAATATATTATATATATATTACAATTTGATATGTAAACAGTATATATGTTTTTATATATATAATGTATATATTGTTTATATATACATATTGTGTATATATATTGTATATATGTGATATTTTAATATATTTAACTTGGATTAAGATAATATATTTATTTTGTATTAGTTGTTTGAGGGAAATTATTAACAATGAATATATGTTGCTTTTAAAAGTAATCAAGGGTTTTTCTTTTGATAAAATTGGTGTTTCCCTTCTCTAAATTTAATAAGGCAATTAATTATTTTATTCAATTATTTTGTTAAGGCAATTGTTATCTTTGCTATGAATTGAATATGAAAGGGAAATGGATTTAGTGAATCCAAAATTATTTTATTTCCTTGTAATTGTTTTTTTTGTGATTATTTCCTCTGTGTTCATGTTTGGGAAAATGGGTTAAAGGTTTCTTTTATATGTAAGTCTTCCAGAGGATCCTAGAGGATGGGGGTTGTCATAATGTGATGTCAACCATTTGTATTTCCTTTGGGTAGTGCATGGTGCTTTGTCATTGATTTACCTAGTTTCCATGAACATGGATGATTTGTGTCTCCTTTGGAAGGAGTGGATTATGTGAATTGTTGCCTCCAGTGTTTGGAGTGGTTATGTTATCTAGTTTGTATGCACTTGGGATTCCCTTGGTGATTGGTTTGTATGTATGTTATCAAATAGAAGAGTGGATTATGTTAGGGGCCAGAGCCCGTAAGAGGTAAGACTGGGTAACCTTCAGAGGTGGTTTAATCAAGTGATAACTAAAGCAATGTACTTAGAAGATTAGGTAGTATTTCACACTAAAAAGATAAGTTCTAGCCTCATTCATAGTCTCGAGTGCTTTTTTAGGCTTGGGGTGAGTGGGAAGGGCCTAGAATGGCAAAGGTCAACTACCTTGTCTTTTCGAGAGGTACTTGATCCCACATTAGTAAGTATGAGGGTCGAGGGTCGGTTGAGGTCTCCAGGATATACAGGGCCTATGAAGATCGACAGTGGGTAACTCATTATGAGTTGTGCAATGACACTCAATCTCGAACAACAGTTGGTATTTGGATTTATGTGTATAATTCTCTTAACATACTTGATCTGTTTTATATCTAGAAGCATTGTAACCTATGTTAGAGTTGTACTTGTGGTTGTGTTGTACATGTGATTGGTTGTGTCAGTATGAGTCAGCCTATGATTAGATTTTGTAGGTTTTTCCATGGTATGTTGTTACTATCTCCTAGCATGGGGGGTGGGTCTTCGAGTACCACTTGGTTGGGTGGAACACGCACCATACATCGTTGGGTCCCCCTTTGATCTTTAGTTCTTGATGGTGAGATATCCAGTTGGAGAGCTTGCAGTTTCTTGTATTTAAATCAAGCAATGTATTTATTTCAGTTTGACTCATGTTATTTTACCCTCATTTGTATTTGAAGTGGATATTTGTATAATGTAACACATTTTTATTATTGCCTCATTCAGGGAATGAGATATGTAACCTTATGATTAAGTTAATGAATATGGAGTTTTGTTATATCTCTTTATGTTATGATGCAAATTTATTTTTTATGAGTCTCAATTCTTTATGTAAGTTAATGTATTGATGTTATTTGATGTATGTATGGATTTTAAGTAATCTCGATCTCGTAGCCTTAGAGGTTTTTTATCAATTAGTAAGTGAATATG
Organism: Sequoiadendron giganteum; assembly: GCA_007115665.2. Taxonomy (NCBI): domain Eukaryota; kingdom Viridiplantae; phylum Streptophyta; class Pinopsida; order Cupressales; family Cupressaceae; genus Sequoiadendron; species Sequoiadendron giganteum. The sequence continues at coordinate 402,339,093 of CM021108.1, forward strand.
CATTCTATTACTCTTTAAATAAAAAAAATTGTTCACTTAAGTCGTTAATTGCAACTTCCTTTAGGGTTACGTGGTGAGGAATTACACAATCTCTTACCATTCAATTCTCAAGATTGAATCTAGACCTTTGATGTGTTGCCCCTTTGCAAAATGTGTTGTCGTGAATCTATAAATATAGCCTCATTCTCTAGGAAATGTATCTCTCATCTTTGTGAAAACTTACTCTGTAGGAAAAGAAATCAAGCATCTTAGCATTCAAGTGATTCAGCATAAAATCATTTAGCAATAGCAATCATAGCATCCGTAGAATTAATATCATGGTTGCATCGTAGATTATTGTAGCTTCCATCCATCAGTTTTCATGTCAGCATAGTCTATAGTAGCATAAATATAATTTAGAAATCACCATATAGAAGTAGATCATTGCATTTAGCATCATTCCATTCTCTAGATTGGCATTTTAACAGTCACAGTGCTTACCATATCTGAGAGCCCTCTGTGATTTAATAAATATTTGGAGATAGGAAACAATGAGACGCTTTAAAGTTTTATGTGCTTTAAATTAGTTAATTGTTGTTAAATCTTGATATAATGTTTCATTAAGAAGTTTTTTTAGTTTTTTTAGTTGTTTACTTATTTACTTATTCACACTTACAGCAACAATTCAATTTACCATAAATGCATTCTCTTCTTCCAAAAACACCTGCTACTGTAACAGAATAACTATAGGAACTCAGAAACTCTTAACTTTCTCCAATCTTGATGTGGACCTCTGAAACTTCCAGACAACATACTAGATAGGCTCAGCGGCAAACCCTTTAATTCATGACTTCTGAATATCAACGTACACAACTTTCCACCATTCTGGTCTTCACAACTTCACAGACTGCTTGCAACATATTTATTCTAATTTTCTCAATATCCTCGACATATACAGCCTTCAAAATCATCAATGCTAATAGTGTTGACATCAATGACAACCACATATCAGCAACACAACCACAACATCCAACAATAAGAACCAAGTACTTAATCAAAAGTAGACTATAAACCCAATCTAAAATATTGTGGCAAGATGAAACTTGAAATAAACCTTCAAATTTTCATTATGGAATGGACAAATAGAAGAGAATATGATGAAATGATTTATAGATAGCAACTTTTCTATTGGACATTATATTTCCTATTGCAAAAAAAAGGTATATTTTAAATAAGAAAAGAGAGGAGGAAGGTAAACAATTGGATGATGGGACAAAATAATTTGTAAAAAGATTACATTCCATGATATTGACAAGCTAATCCACAATGTACTAAAATGAAGCACATTATTGTATCTACATATAGTAGAAATTTAGTCCTTCACAAAGAACATTAGAGTGTATTTCCAAAGGAGACAAGCATTTGGAACTTGATTTAAAGTGGATGGATATGGTTGAAACACCACAGTAGAAGTTAAGTGGTGCCTCTAAGAATAAATTATGGAATCCAAAGGAGAAGAAAATCCTCAAAACTTGAAAAAATATAAGTAGAAGAAGGGTATTTTATGAAATAGCCACTAATAATGCACTAAAAAATAAATATTTCAACATGAACCATTGAGGACTAGAGAACAAAATATAATTTTAGAAGGAACCCTAAGATGGAAAAATTTGGAAATTAATGGGATAAAAGATAAGTGATGCAAGTGCAAAATTTTATAAAAAAATGAAAAACTTTTTCCTATAATATTTACTAACCTAAAAGGTATAAAAGAAGTTGTAGGAACCATGCAAATAGAACTAAAAGAAGGATCCAAACCATAAAGTAAAATAAAATATTTTCTTAAAACCTCAATCCATACTATTTTATATTTTCATTAAGCTATTTATGCTAACAATTTAGGCTTTCCTATTGTCACTACATTTGACACTTGGCATCAACTCCTATGTGTTATTGTTTTATACATGTACATCATCACCGTGCTCAAATAGAAAAATCCTTTTTATTTGTGACCTATATTCATCTCTCTTTTCTTTTAACTTATCACATGTTACTTGGGAATACACACACTTGTAGGTCCATATTGAAACTATTTATTGTCTTATAACTTGGCGATTCCTCTTATCTAGTAAACCCAAAAATAGTACATGTGCATGTATCTCTATGTAACTAGTTAGAATAAGGTTGGTTGTATGTTAAATTAGTTTTATGGTATGCATCATAGATATAGTGGTAATGTGTGTTTAACTAGTTTAGTCTTAGGTATTAAATAAAATATGAATCTATATTTTGTATGGAGGATCACATGAAGTTATTCAAAAGTAATTATGGATATGCAAGTTCCTTATATTTTAGATCTTATCAAGTACTAACAAAATTAGTGGTGCAAAAACATTATATTTTATTTGTATTAGATAATTGGTGGTTGTGGTTGTATGGCTTGACTTCCTCGGAAATTTAATGTCACCACTTTTCTATGAGCATGAGGCATCCTCATCCTCTTCCCATAGAGAGAATTTTCCAAACATCTATAGTTGAAAATTCATAGCCAAAACTCAAAATACTATCACACCCAGTTGGAATCAACTTAGTCATCCCACTATCTCTAATACTCAAGTTCATAATTATGTTAAATACCATGTTTGCAGTTTTACTATCCACTCTCTTCAATCTTGGTGAAGATCGAGAAAGCTTATCCTTTTTCAGGAAGTGTATATTCACTTGATGGTTGCATTCTCTAACTCTTCAAAAAGTAATTTGGCCTTGTATGAGGCAAATATAAATTAAGTCTCGAGCCAAAGAAAATTTCTTTATTTTTGAGCTAGAAGACCTTCCTCCTCTAGGGATAAATTATCTATGATTTCCTCCTCTTGATCCAACACCTTTGGTTTTAGTTCTTCCTTTTTATCCACTCATGGCTCTCCTATTAAAAAGAATAAATATTTTATCCCTTAGGACAATGTTGGCCCTCTCATACTTGTCAATATATTTGAGTTACTAGCTACTACTATGAAGGAACTTCCAATGTTGAATAAGGAAGGATTTGTCACTCCAAAATAATATATCAAGGATCTTACTAATGGGTGCTCATTGCACCATTTCATTGATAAAATTATGGCTCTCAAAAAAAATTCCACCTCCTTTAGAGGCAGGGTTTGTTTGCGTTTGAGGTAGGTTTCTTATCTTTGTTGTTCTTTGTTGATTTACGGTCGTGATTGTTGTGTTTTGCTTTATTTTTGCTCGTGTGTTCGATCATTTTGTTTTAAGGAAAATTTATGATTATTGATATGATTGAATGAGCAGGTTCTTGTTTGGTCTTGTTTCTCTTGCTCTAAATATTTGTTTTCTTGTATGTTCGTGTCATTTCATTCTATTTTTAGGCACCGTCGCTTTCACGTCTTAATCGTGATTGCGTCGTGTTTGTTTTTGGTTTGCAGTAGATTAGATTAGATTAAGGGTTTTTAATGGCATTTGTTAAAATTAGAAATCTACAGTAAGGTAGATTAGATATTTTACAATGAGTTAGGGTAGATTAGATTTATTGTTTAATTAGGGTTTCATCGTCTGGTAGAATGGTAAGGTTTAAACCCATGCCCTAGTTTTTTTTTATCAGGTTTGTTAGATTAGGGTTTCGTATCGCTTGATGATCACAGTTAAATAAGATTTAAATAATGGCCCTAAAATGCAATTGTTCCCCACGGTCATATGAGTGTAGGGTTTTAAAGCTCCTTTTCCATTTTATAGCGACCTAGGTTTTAATCATGAAGCTGTGTTGAAAATGAATAAAGTATTTGATGACGTCATGATTAACATAGGCGGAGGTGGGATCGGAATAGATTATGGACCTAAGAGTTTTGTTTTACAAAAGTCATTGATTCCATTTCTATCTCGTTTCCGACTTCGAGTTCTAAAAGGTTTCCTAGAAGTATATGATAACATAGGCGGAAGCGGGATCAGAATAGATTATGAACTTCAGAATTTTGTTTTGCGAAAGTTATCAATTCCATTTCTATCCCGTTTCCGACTCTGAATGTAATAAAAGTCTTCTTTGAAAAAGTAATGATAACCTAGACAGAGGAGGAGGCGGAGTTGAAACCGGATATGAAAATTGGAAAATCGGAAGAAGAAAAAAATCCTTTTTTTGTTCCGATCCCGGTTCTGACCACTATCCCGGTTCCGACCCCGAGCCCGTTTGGTATTAGGTGAAGTATCTCTATTAGTTTTTGCTCCGAGTCCAGCAGTGTTGTAAAAGAGATTGTTTTGAGCTTGTGTCTGGTTCTGACTCCGATGTATGTGTAACAGGTATGTTTTAAAAGCATGTTTTATGATGATATCTAAAGATCTAATTAGAGGTTTGCTTGCAAGAAAATTGAAAGATGTCAAGAACGTCAAGAGAGGCTACTCGAAGGAATCAACCGGCTGGAACATCAAAGACAACACCAAAAATAAAGAAGGTGAAACCAGAACAGCTGCCTTATACATTGAGGTATGATCATAGGAATCCGATGGTGAAAGTGAGCAAGGTGGAATTAGACTGGTCAGATATCACGGATACCAATCTGGGCCAGTACAGCTTTGAAGAATTACATGAAGAGACCTTTGCAAAACGAGAAAACTTGACAGGGAGAACACAAAGGATTGTTGACTCCGGTCTTGCACATATCACTGTGTTTCCTTTATCAGTTTAGTGTCCGGAGTTGATATTGATAGTAGCCAGTACTTACAATCCTGCTACAAGACTATGCATGGATTCACAAAATAATGTGATTATAGATCTTACTCCGCAAATGTTCCAAAGTATATTTAATGTTCCTGATCCAAAGAACTTGGTGCAGCTAACTAAAGTAGAGGCATTGGAGAAATATACCAAGCATAAAGACTCCAATAAGTCTCACTTGAACAAAAAATGGTTAAACATAGAGAAAAAATCTTTAAGCAAGCTTGCAGACCAGCCAAAGAGGGCAGATTTCAAGAAGGAGGTATCTAACTTAATATTAATGTTGTCCAGAGTGTTTGGGAAGAGGGATACCTTCCACTTCAAGGAATGGATGTTTCATTTCATTCAAGTAATCTTTCAGGGTGATTACTAGTTTGATTGGTCAATGATTGTTTCTGATGCCATACATGATCAGCTCACAAGGGTCAGACAGACTAAATCTTTCTTCATGACTTCTTATGTGGTTTATGCTGCAGAAAGATTGGGGATTTTCCTAGGCTTAAACAGAGTAGGTATAATAGGAGCCTTGGATGGGCAAAAGAAGGTATGGGAACATTATGATTAGTTATCTCTTCAAGTTGCTAAGACTCATTTCAGAAGATTCAATGATGCATTTTTATATGTGGTCATCAATCGGTTGAGTGGAGATGCAAGATACAGGTTAAGTCAAGAAGCTATGGCATTCATTGCTGAATGGGGAAGTTGGTACATCCAATACCCCAAATTTACATACTTCAGGTTATTTGGTTTTGAAGGCCATCCACATTTACTTCCCAGATGCTGCAGTAATAGGGTGGTGTTAATGGAATTTGTGTATCAAGCTATCGGAGTTAATGCTAGGTTTGGGATCAAGCATAAAACTAGATGTCATAAATTTCCCATAAAGTTGGGGGAATATGGATGTCAACACTTGAAGGGAGCAAAGGTGGTTTGTAATGAGTTGATACAATTGAAATTGGGATTGTATACAGCTTGTAAGTATTTTGATCTAAGGAAGAAAATGTATGCCTTATTACCTTCAGTGTTCACTAGACACTTTAATTTGTTAGAGGACTTTTGGTGCGATCGGCAAGATGAGTATGACTTAAGGAAGAAGAACTATGAAAGATTATCGGTTGCACTTATGGTAGAGTTGGGTGTTAAAGAAAATATTCCTCACACATTAGTGGATGATGGTATTGTATTGGATCCCTCATATGAAGCCTTGAACATTGGCACCAAAAGCTTAGATCCAATAGACTGGAATGAGGAAGAAACAATTGATATTAAGAAAATTGGAAGAACAGTTTTGGATAGAAGTGTGCAATGGTTGATGATGAAAGCTCAAGCTCCTCAAGGACTAGTCCTTAAGAAGGGTAAAGGATACAAGAGAATTAAAAGAAAGACACCTTCCAAGGAGCCATTAGAATTCTTTCCTCTAGATGTTGAAGAAATAGAACTTGAGGTGGTCGATGAAGAAGAAGAGGCACCAGAGGGAGATGTTCCAATAGGATCTGTTGTTTCTATGCCCACATTGGGTGAGTCATCCTCACAAGTCCCACTTACAAGGAAAAGGAGTAAAGAAGTTCAGGAGGGAGCACTTCATACCATGGTTGAAGCTGCTAAAGGAAAAGAAGTGGAGGAAGAATTTGTAGAAGTTGAGACAAACTCAGATGAAACTCTGTCAGAGAAGGATTTGCAAGAAAACATGCCTCTAGAGCATACTATTGAGCAAATTCTGACACAAGAAGAGCAATGGAAACTATTTGAAGATGCTACAAGAGATTCTGATGCAAGGGCTGCAGCAAAGAAGCAAAAGGAAATGGATGCTAAGGTGCAAGCTGATGCTCTACTTCACCAACAGCAATTAAAGGCAAAACAAATGGAAACAAGGGTAGCAACTGCTGAAGTAGAGAAGCAAATGAGGCAACGAGAGCATGAGCTCAAGGTCAAAGTAGAAAATGACAAGTTAGAATTGATACAGAAGATCCATGATCTTGAGGAGGAGAAAGCAAGAAACCAGAGGGAAAAGGAAATCCTGGTTGCTAAACTGAAACTTGCAGAGGAAGCTCGACAGAAAGAGGAAGGAGCAAAAAAGAGAAGAAAGGAAAAAGAGGTCAAAGAGCTGATTAGGAAACAATAGGAAGAAGAAGTCGAAGCTGCAAAACTTAAGGCTTTGGAGGCAGAAAGAATAGAAAAGGAAGAATTAGAAAAGGAAAGGTTGGAAAAGGAAAGAGTAGAGAGGAATCAGATGGAGGAAGAGAGGTTAAAGAAAGAAGAAGAAGATAAAAAAATACAAGAACAAAGAGATAGAGAAGAGGCTGAGAAGCTGGTACAGATGCATGTGCTATAGGAGGAACAAGAGAAAGCAAAGGTTGATTCTCAACCTGAGGTAAATGTTTAGCCACCCTCTACAATTGTTGCTTCTTCTTCCATGACGATGACTACTCCCAGTGCTCCTATATGGTTGAAGTTAGATCTGTAGAAGAGAGCCAGAACACCTCCTCAACCTCTTAATTGGGAGGACATGATGAAGGGAATTGAATAGGAAAGGCCTAAGAAGAAGGCTAAAATCTTACATTCTACCAGACTCACAGATAAAGGGGAGATTGTTGTTGAATGTGCCATGTTGATGATAGAAAAGGAGGTAGGGGATATGCAGTTAACAGATTATCAACTGAGTACGGTCAATTTGGGAAGACCCACTAGAAATCAGCAAATGAATCTAATTGATGTAGTGGCTTCGACAACTAAATCAAGAATGATGAAGGACAAACAAAAGAAAGATGAGCTTAAAGCTCAATTAGATCAGTTACATTCATTCTTGAAGAGTGTCTCCTCTCCAAGGTCACAACAAGTTGCAGCCATTGAGACTCCTGTTTTGTCAAGCAAAAAGGAGGTTGATGATTTGGTGTAGGTTAGAGGAAAGGCGGAGATGGTAGATAGGTGGATAGATAAATTGAACCAAGAGGTAGGAGAGGTTTTATTGAAAGGATTTGAAGCCTACAAGGATACTAAAGGGTTGATTAAAAAGATGTATCAATACATTGAGGCATCAAAAAAACAAGAAGAAGAGTATAAAGAGTATAGTGAAAAGTTAGAAAAGGTAAATGCATTGCCTCTAAATACTCTTCTAGAACAATCTATACTTGAAGATGATAACAAAGACTTTGTAGAGAAGACTTCTCGCATACTCAAGTTTAGGACTGGATTTTTGAGCAAGCATAAGGATGAGATTCAGGAAGCAGTTAATAATTTAACTGAGCAATTGGAAGAATTAGAAGCAGTTACTGCCATTATTGTAGATATAAATGCATTTACAAAAGAGGGCATGCCTTTTAATCAAATAAAGGAAAAGTGGGATGAAAGATTCCAAGGACTTATGCAAAAGGGAGATGATGGCGGAGAGTTGATGTTAGATCGACTAGTAGAGGTCAAAGAGGAGATAAAAGTTGCTAGAAGAGAGTTAATAAAGGTGAAAAGTATGAAGGAGTTTGTTGCAGCTGAGTTGGATCAGATTAAATTTGAAGATGACTAGATTGATGGGCTAGAGATGGATACTCTACAACAAGTCTTCACCAGCTATGATGAGTTCCTAGTAGATCCAGCTTTGCATGCATGAATCCTTACATGCATGATGTTCTCCTTCTTTGCATGTTGCATGCATATAGCAGTAACAATGTTGTGGGGTGCATGACTTCTTTCCTTTTCTTCGATCTTCTATTTTTAGTTAAGACTGAAAGTCTAATGTAAGAACTCAAGATCAAATTGATCTGAGTTTCCAAGAGAGTCTAAATTCCTAAAAGGTGGAAGGCCTAAAATAGAAGTGAGGTTCGAACTTTTTGTATATCTATAAATACTAGATGGGTATCATATTGTAAAGGTCGGCTAATTGAGAATTGGATTGGCTTACCTAATGCTAGGAGATAGAATTTTGTAGAGTTTTTTTTTTGCAGAGATACATTGTACTTGATCTTTTACAGTTAATAGAATTTATAGGTTAACGCAATATGGAATTTGCATTGAGTTGTTTTGTTTGATAAGGTTAATAAGTTATAATCCATCTGAATGCCAGTGATTGTGCTAAAGCATGATAGTTTCTTATGTGATGAAAGTCATTAGAAGAAACCAGATTTAAAGATTATCTTGTTAGATTGTCATTGAATTGAATTTATTAAAGTTTTTTGATCTATGATCTTGATGATGAATGAATGTGTGTTGTTTTGAAAAGTCCTTAAATTATTTGTGATATGTGATTGTGAAGTTAATTAAGCACCTAAAACGTATACAGTGGTATAGATTACGCTATAGATTGTGTCATATTATGGTTTTCTTGATCTGATTGGAAGAAACATTCATTATTGAAGATATATGTCTGGATGATAGATAAAGTTGATTCATACTTACTGGTTTACCCCTTTATTCTATCTTTTTCTTTTATTTAAAACCCATTGATTTACAGGAACTATTTCGATAAAAAGAGTCATAGTTTGAATCTTTTGTTACCAACACAGGCCCCTTGAATATTACAGTTGCATGAACCAATTGAGTGACATCATATAGTTGAGAACCAACTACCAGGACCTTGGGAGTTAGGCTACTACATGTTGTCTTTCTTTTTCAAGAGAAATAGAGTAGAAATATTATGTTTTAATGTTGTTTGTGTCATTTTAACCATCAACATAGTGCTCATGTGAGTTTTAAATTTTTATATATAAACATGTAAATGTGTATGCATATGTATGTATAGATCTAGATAGATAAATTTAAAAATACATGTACATTCTTAAAAATAACTTTCATAAAATTTATAATATATTATATGTATTTAACACATTTTGTACACAATTTTATCTACAGGACTCAGTACATCTTTCAGAGTAGGGTTCTCATCCAGATGATCATTCTATTAGGAGTCAATATTCATATTAGGTTGCTCTGGATTTATGAGTTGTTTATGTTCATCAATATGACTTGGGCTACATGTTTTATGACTTAGGCTACATGTTTTATGTTTTATGACTCGGGCTACATGTTTTATGTTCATTATATATGACTTGAGCTACATTTTTTAGATTGTTGATACATTGTTACAGGTACATTAGATTATGATTATGATGTTCATGTAGAAAATCATGGTTTAATTAATGATTTTTGTGGTTTGTCTAACATAGACAACTAGATGATATAATCTATAATTTATTCATTAGAAAACTATATGGATTAAAGATCTTAAAATTTTCTTATTTCCTTGGGTTAACCATTATAAATTATTCAAGGGAATCAAAATTGGACATCTATTAGAAATATTCCATTTAGGATATTATGACATAGAAAATATAATTAATGTAAAACAATAAATTCCAATAAAGTCAAGACAACCTAGATCATGAGCTAGAATTGATAGAGCTCTTAGGTAACTATGTGGAAACCCTTTCCATGAAAATAGTGTTAACACTAAATCCTAGATTTCCCTATTGTTTGCACTCTTTAGTATTTTGGTGCTCTTATAACAATAATTAATTCAAGTGTGTTGAATGGGCCCTGTTCAATCCATTTATAGATGATTATTAATAATGTGTTGTTTTTTCCCATTGAGAAAAAATGAATGGTCATTCGCTATAGTAAAATATTTGAATCCTTCCATGATAACAATATTTTAATATGTTGAAGCTCTATATTTTAGTCTCCAATGAACTTTCTTATTTTGTTGTTGAACTATATTATTTGTGGATAATGGCATAAGTGACATATTATTTTTATCTATAGTTATCTACTACTAGAGGCATGAAATCTAGATTGGGTACTCATATTTTTTGCAATCACTCATTTTATTCCACACTAAAATTATTATGGTGCTAGTGCTCATTTTGGATCAAATTTGTACTTGTATCTCTATATGGCTTTCTTTGTTTCCCAATTTTTATCACTCTTTATTATACAAATATCAAACCTACATGAAATTCTCTATTTGTTATTTTATACCTTATGTTATAAATTTTGAAAGATAATATCCTAGAAATATTTTAAGAGTTATGCTTGGGGGGATTTTGAGTGCATATGTAATTGTATGTGAAGTTGAAGGAACTCATCTTAGGGACTATAAACTATTTTCATGGCATTCATTATATATGTGATGTAATATTATTTTCTAATAGATGTCTTCAAGTATCGTATTATATTGAACTAGAAAACTATGTTATTTGTGAGATATATTTGTGGTACTAGTTTTCCTATGATATGGCTTCTTTTAAATGTATCTTGTCTTTAGTGCTAATATTGCATCATCTACTATCATACCCATCATCTACATGCCATATGATGTACTAAAACTCTATACTATTCATCTACAACTATCTCACCTATCATTAACCCTCTTACTATTAGAATTACTAAATCCATTATTAAGGTATTTATTTATACAAATTTAGGATGATTTTCACCTCAATATCTTTGTATATTTTATGTATTTATAGACATTGAAAAATAATTATTTCAAAATTCAAATAAATATTATTATTTAAATATGGTTCACCAAGTAAAAGTGATTCATACCCTTTAAATTATCAAATTATCTAAGCAACCTTTTACCTTTTGAAGGGTAATGCCAAAAAGGAAAATGTTCATCAATTTGATAATTCATGTAAATATTTATCAAATATTGTTGAATATTAAATTAATCAATCTTTCTCACATTTTTCATTTGGATCCCAATAAACTAGAACTAAAACATAAAATAACCAATAATTTTATGATATTTATCATGTTAAATGTCATTCTATACTATCATAAAGTTGTACAAGAAAGGTACACATGAGGGAAATACCATCTAAACATATTGAAGATATAAATAAATAAACATGCTCTTTTGGGGATCAGTGAAACTAACACAAAATTTTCTTCTACTCTCACCATCACTCTTCCAATGACTTTTTTTATGAAAATTGGATACTATAGAATACTCATTATGGACCAATAAATTTATTATAGAAAATATTCATTGTTTAAATAATCATCAATATTTTTTAAGTTACAAGCCCTAATATGTACCCCATCAAAAGTAATACAAGTACAAAAGAACTAGATTCTTTAAAGGTTCTATTTAATTTCTAATTAAAGGACAATACAATAATATTTTCACCTTTAAATAGATAGTCATGTATTAAATAAATGTAAACTTTGAAATTGTTGTAACAAGGTTTTCACATTATGTACATAACATAAAGTTAAGCATTGAATTCTTGAATCAATTTATAATAACTTTTCTAGCTATTAGTGGAGATGAAATTTCAAATGAAATCATTTAGATTCTTGAACAAGTACTTGAATTCCATGGATCAAATATATAATTGGAAATATCTACTCAATTTAAGGTTCTCAATGTGTTTCAACCACTAATTTGTGTCCAACCAAATTTAAAACACTTGTCATCAACATATTATAAGTAACTAAAACAATCTAGAGCTCAAACAAGTTACTATAAGTTCTCATCTTGAACATGTATGTACATGTACAAGTGAACCTGAAAATAATGGATATAATCTAACTCAAACATTTTGGTTAAACCCGCTCTTGAATAACATGTAAAAAAATTTGATGGTCATCACTATCTAGTCTCCATTTTTTTTTAACACTGATTCATCCCCCCTCTTAGTGTTCCCTTGAGTCCAACAACATCTTCATCCATTCAAAACATGAAACCATCTCATCATTGCACTAAGGAAAATATGTAGCAGTGAAAGTAAACATACACAACATCATGACACATAGATTTTTGCGTGGAAACCCTATTAGGGGAAAAAAAATAATGGATACTAATCCACAATTTGAGTACTCAAAATATAGTTGTTTACAGAAGGAATACACTTGCATTTAGGCGCACTGCCTAGAGCTCACTACTCAAAGGAAAAAGGATTACTGCCTACAAAATTTAGATTAAAACCATCTGAGTGGTGAACTGAGATAATAGCATCTAATCATGCCGTGTAATAATTCTGATGAAGCTCATGGATCTTATTCGGGATCTGATTTCTGACTTTATACTGCGCTCTACCTTGTTTTGCTCTTTGTTGCTCTTTGCATCACTTATGATCAAATTCGTATTACTACTCTGTTGAATCTTGCAATTCACACTTCTTCATATTCGTACACCATGCATGCTTTTTAAAATGATAAAAATAATCTCTTATATATATCTGTGATCAAAGACTTATTCATCCAACAGTCGGCTTCATAAAACATTAAATTACTTTTAACTTGTCGGCCAAATCCACCACAAAATCTTTATGTGCTTCCTCCAAAATTGGTTAAGACAAAGAGAGGAACCAAATAACACTTAATCCAACATGGAGATTTATAATTAATTCTATCTTATATATCCGCTAATTCCATCTTTGTCGGGTTGGCCTTCTAGCATAGATAGTTAATAAATTAGTGCATTTTATCTTGTAGATCACTTACCAGTGAGTGTGCATCAGTACCAAGATACTACAAGCCTCAACAGACCTTCCTCAGAGATCCAAAACCCAAAATTTCTATCTAGTGGGATGACTAGATCAAGTTTTATGCCTTTTACTAGATTTCTTGTTCATTACTTTGTTCTGTCGGTAGGAGCCAAAATAGTGTTGCTCATTGCAACACAAGACTTGGGTTTCCATCAATGACAACACTTACAAGCCAATCTACTTAGTTGTATGCCAACAATCTCCCCCTTTAGCATTGATGGCAACACTTAGTGAAAAATGACTAAGTGTCGAAATCATTATAGGTATACTGCTAAACTGCTTGTTGCACTTTTCTCCCCCTAAGATTCATAAGGCATTTTTCACTGGATTCTCTCCCCCTTTGACATCAATGACAAAGCATGGATTCCATATGCCAAAAAAGTGACAAAACACATGTTCAAATTATCAATTCTTCAAAAATTTAGCATAGATATGCTTACAACTATTCACCTTTGATCAAAATTTCAAAAACTTGAAAACAATTTGCTGAATTTCCTTTGCTAAATTCATCCAAAACTTTTGTACATTGTGATTGCATCTTTTTGACTATTCTCTACATTCTGGTACCATCCATAGATAGTGAAGGAAAGATTTTCTTGTAAAACCACCCCTAGGCCAGTGGCCTCAAATTAATTACCGAAAGAATTACCGGAAGCAGGTTCTGGTACAGAATCATTTCTAGCATCAGAATCATTTTTCTTTACCCATGTCTTCTTCATCTGATCTCTGATATCATCCGTAGTTATCTTTTCTTTTCCTTTATCATTTTTCTCTGTATTTTTTTCTCTGTATACCGGACCTCTCCTGTCTGTGTTCTTGTTTCTACAGAATCTTGCAATATGACTATACTTGTTACAATTATAGCACACAATGTTTCTTTGTTCATTCCATTGGTTTCTTCTTAATCTGCATTGATTAGTAATATGCCCAAACATCCCACTTGCATAATATTCAACATTTCTTCTATCAATAGAGTGACTTGACATATTTTTGCATTCAATTGATTTATGACCAGGCTTTTTGCAATTGAAACACTGACCAAAGAATGATGAAAATTTTGACCTCAAATTACTTCTACACTGAGCAACCATATGACCGAATTTATTACAGGCAAAACAATATCCATTAAATTTTTGTGCATTAGGTTGTCTTACCGGATACCTTCCATTTCTATTATGTCTGAAATTCTTTTGTCCTGATCTGGAACTTTCTCCCTTTTATATCCAAGACCTCTATTATCATTTCCACTCTTCTGCCCTTGATTTAGCTCATCAAGTTTTACTGAACTAATCTTAAACTTTTCTTTATATTCATTTGCAATGACAAGATCATTCCTATGAGTAGTAATCAGCTTACCAAGTTCTTCTTCATTGTTTCTGGTTTTTTGCAATTCACTTTCCAACTAAGTGAATTCTCCACTCATTCTGTTGCATTCATCAGATTTCTCTTTCAGGGTCTGAGTGAGGTATTCCTCATTTTTCTTCCTTTCTTCTATGTCCTTAGTCATCTTCATCGTCATAGATTCTATCTCATGTTTTAGGTTTGTATTGTCTCTAGCAATCTTTTCACATTCTTTGATTATCTCCTTCAAGGTTTGAATCAGGTGAGCATCATCCATATCTTCATTCCCCTTCTGTTGTATCTGATCACAAAGATCTTTCCTCTTCACCTTGGATTTAACTATCTGATCCTTCAATGATTGAATGAATTTCTCAGTATCTCTAAGATTTTCTTTCAATTATTGAACTTCTACTTTAGACTGATCAAGGTCATCAAGAGCTACCATAAGCTATTGTTGAAGACTACTAGAGTCCATCACATTCCAAGATTCACCTCAAGCTGCAAAACTTCTTCAGAGGAACTTGGCTCTTATACCAATTGTTGGACTCAAGGGAACACTGAGAGGGGGCGTGATTCAGTGTTCAACAATATTTAAACTTCATCCATTCAAAACATAAAACCATCTCATCATTTCAGTAAGGAAAAGATGTACACATATTTTTGCGTGGAAACCCTATTAGGGAAAAAACCATGGTGGAGATTAATCCACAATTTGAGTACTCAAAATATAGTTGTTTACAGAAGGAATGCACTTGCATTCAGGTGCACTGCCTAGAGGTCACTGCTCAAAGGAAAAAATCTTACTGCCTACAAAATTCAAATTAAAACCATCTAAGTGGTGAACTAAGATAATAGCATCTAATCATGTCAAGTAACAATTCTGGTGAAGCGCATGGATCTTATTTGGGATCTTCTTTCTGACTTTATACTGTGCTATGCCCTGTTCTTCTCTTTGCTGCTCTTTGCATCACTTATGATCAAATTCACATTACTACTCTGCTAGATCTCACAATTCACACTTCTTCATATTCATACACCATGCATTCTTTTTTAAATGATAAAAAAAATATCTTATGTGTATCTGCGATCAAAGACTTATTCATCCAACAGTCGACTTCATAAAACATTAAGTTACTGTTAATTTGTTGGCCAGATCCACCACAAAATCTTTATGCACATCCTCCAAAATTGGTTAAAACAAAGAGAGGACCCAAATAACACTTAATCCAACATGGAGACTTATAATTAATTATATCTTATACATCCGTGAATTCCACCTTTGTCGAGTTAGCCTTCTAGCATAGATAGTTAAAAAATTAGTGCACCATATCTTGTAGATCACTTACCAGTGAATGCGCATCAATAACAAGATACTACAAGCCTCAAAAAACCTTCCTTAGAGATCCACAACCCAAATTTTTTGTCTGGTGGGATGACTAGATCAAATTTTATGCCTTTTACTGGATCCCTTGCTCATTACTCTGTTCTACCAGTAGGAGCCAAAATAGTGCTACTCATTTAGATGCAAGACTTGGGTTGCATGACTTGGGTTACCATCAATGACAACACTTACAAGCCAATTTACTTAGCCATATTCCAAGAGATGTAGGGCAGTAGCAATTATTAGGTGACTATATTTATATACCTTGTTATCAACTTGATAGTCAACAAAATGAATCCCATGTTGAACAACTTTAAAAAAATTTAGATATATCCCTTGCACTACAACAGAACCTGCATGGTAAACATGAACCTGAGGTAAGACATGTGCACATGTACAACATTTTCATTCTCAAGGTTTGTACAATATATATTTAATGTTTTTAAGGTAATCTACACATGTACACAATGTATATATATAATTTTAAATTCAAACTCTCATGTGGGAAATAACATTCCATCACTTGTTTCAAGTTGTGCTAGTTTATTCCTCTCGTATGTGCAACGCAGTAAATAATAGCTAACACCTTCTATGTTTCTAGGCTCTGCTATGACTGCAAAAACATCTCCTATACACCAAACTTACACAATAAGATTCTAAAAAAATTAGATTTGACTGTAGACTTGAAAGATCATTAAATTCATATAATATTTAAATTATTGAAAACTTACACATGTACCTTTTCTAACCAATCTTGAAATATGGTCATAATCAATTGAGATCAAAGGAATGTCTTCAAATATTTCATCCTCATTTTCGTCGTATGTGTCTGAAATGAATAGTGGCACCATATCCCATTTACTAACATATTCAACTTCTTGGTTGTTGCATGCATGAGAGTTTCCCACAATACATTCAGTGTAGAAACAAGAGTAATCCCTCGTGTATAATGTCCATCCAGGGTGACTATCTGAACTCATAACACAATGCAAAGATCTTGTTTTGTCTACCCTCTTGCATCCATGCAATGATATTCTATCCACACCTAGATACATGTACTTGCAACAAACTTATGTGAACAAACATGTGTATATATATATAAATTTTAAATTTAAATAAATTTATTTTTTTGAAAATGTAATTTATACATACCCGATATCTCCCAAAACACTCTATGTAGAATGTTTCGGTTTGTTCTTGAAGATGTGTTGACCTCATTTTATGCAAATTGTTTCTTGCACCATTCAACAACATCATGTGCATCATTTATACGATCTTCTGAATAACTCATTTGATGTTTTCTTAAAGCATGTTTGATGCAAGCTCCTACGCCATCATGCTCACCCTTTCCATGCTCACTCTCAAAGAAACTCCAAACATGTGGTATGTTGTAAATTTTATGATATCTAGATAGTTCATAAAATGTTCATGGTGATTTGAATTGTGTCGCACATCCATCTGACCATACAAAATATTTTTCAAATTTTACACCCCCACTTTTCAAATTCTCAAAAAAACATTTTGTAAAACAATGTTGTACAAAAAGTGTGTCATGATCTTTATCATCACTAATATAAAAGTGATATTCTTTCTTGATGGCCCATTGTTCATCTGTACTCTCAACACCATCCAATTCCAATTGTGCATGTTGATAAGACACATGAACCATAATAGTGATATGCTTTGAAAAGTAATATTCTGATTGAATCTCTTTTTGATGTACAAAAGAGTATTTTTTTGCAAAGTCAACTATCGATATAACTGTTCCAAGTGGGAAAGTATCTCTTAATGTTTGAAATTGTTGTGCTTTCCACTTAGCAGAAAATGAATGTTGCATGTATGGTTGTATCAATGTTTGAAAATCTTCCATAAATTTCCCAATAGGTATCTCCTCTTCTACATAGTTTAACCTTGTGGATTCTTTCCCAAAATTTGTTTGAAACTTTACATACTTGTAACTCTTTCAATTTACTATCTTTTTAAGGTCAGCATCTTCGTTTGTTGAAGGAAGTTAGCCAAATTTCCACATGTTTCACAGAGTCCTTTTATGCATTTTATTTGAGGTCCATTTTCATGATCACATAACAAATCCTTTATGAAAAAACTTACCCATTTAGGAGGTGCCTTTTGAAAACCATATCTTTTTTCTCTCATCTTTCGAAACACCTGATAGTAGAGATCAAATTCAATATGATAACGACAACAACAAGTTTCAAAAAACTTGTTTATCTTCACATAATATGGCTTTAACCTTTCAAACATTGTTTATCTTTATATGATAATACATATTATAAAAGTTCATATACATCTCAAGTTGTGTTATGTCTAGCCAATGTTTAATATGTTCTTCATAAATACCAGGCTCAATCTTGTGCCTCATAACATCTCTATTAGTTGATGACGGACGGGTCTAATCATTCCAAAAACTTGAGATCAAGTTCCTAACAACATCTTCAATCCTATCAGAATGGGGAGCTCTACACATAATTTCCCAATTGCCTTCAGAACTATCATCCAAAACCTTTCTCTTTTTTCTCATATTTTATTAGTGTGGTTCTACTATAACCAAATTCAGTGGAAAGTGCTGAAATTTTTATTTTTCTTGATATTTCTTTATTTAAAACAGATGTCAAAATCACCTTTCTTGCAATGGCCTTATCCACTAATCGAGATCCTTTCCCAATTGAATCTAAACCTTTTTTAACATTTTCAACAATATATTTTTGTAGTCTCATGTGTTTCCTCTTATTCAATGCAGAATGTACACCCAATAATTGCAATGACTCTTTCAACTCATTACGAAGAAGTAAACGTGATAAAAATTGGGTTTTTCCAAGTGTTTCAAGATGATTGAAATGATCATGGATTATTCTATTTAAAAATTTATTCATTGACCTCTTACTCCTATTTTTAGGTTGGTCGGCATAACATTTCAGTTTCTCCATATCTATTTCAAGTAAATGATCTAAATTTCGATAAGAAATTTGTTTCCCCACCTTTTCAGCTACTTTTATATGCTCATCCATTGGTGTAGAAGGAAGTGATCCTGACCCTTCTCCAACATGCATTGTTTGAATTCGGGCCTCCTTCCTATCTTCAAGGTCCATGTGTTCTTCAACTAATTTTTTTGGTCCAATATCTAGATTTGGCTCGACTTCTGCTTGAGAACTTCCTGCTTGTTGAGCCATTTCTACATGTCACAAAATATTGTGCAAAGAAAGTGAGAGATGATGATATATAAGTGGAGTTGAACATATGAAATCAAATGAAATCAAAGATTCTTGAACTTAAGAATTCCATGGAAAAAATGCATTTGAAAATATATGATAAGAAATTATTAGGCTCTGAATGAAGAATAGAGGATAAGGGTGATAAGTGGACACTTGAAGTGTTCTTTAATGGCATGGATTGTGTTAGGCAACTCTTGATGGTGAAGGTAGGTGGACGGAGGATGAAATCTTATGCATGGTTGGTATGGAGGATGAGAAGTTTGACTTGGAGATGATGTGGACAACTTGACTTGGAGGACATGTAGATTTGTTTGTTTTTGAAATGTTTCTAATGTTTTTGGATTTTTTATTCTTCTTGCTGACCAAATTTGAGGTGATTAAATTGTGAAGTGTGATTGTTCTGATTTTCAACCCAAGATAATGTATGAAACCTAAGACTAGGATGCAATGAAAAGGATTTGATTCTAAGATGGGATATGAAAATGGTATGATATGATGTGATAAGCTAAGAATGAAAGAGCTCAAAGGAAACTCTAGGTCCAAAGTTGGTTACGATGCAAGGCTTGACTTGTGTTATGATGGATAAACACAAGGGACCAATGATCAAGAGATGGTATGTAGGAGATGATGGACTCCAAAATGATTTCCCTACTCAAGGATAATGGTATGTTCCCTAACTCAAGGATGATAAACCTTAAGTGATGTGGGTGATAGATAGCCAATGGGTTGATTTTGAGACCTCGGAAGAGTAGTGGAAGTGCAAGCTAAGGGTTTTATTTGATCAATGATGAATATGCAAAGGACTAAATTCATGGAACATGTAAAGGTTAGGTGAGATGATCTTGATATGCAAGGGGTTGTATATGCAAGAATTAGGTGGAATGATATATGTATGCAAGGACTATGTGATGTGATCTATGTATGCAAGACTAGGAATACGTAAGGACTAGGATGCAATGAAAAGGATATGATTCTAATATGGGATATGAAAATGGTATGATATGATGTGATAAGTTAAGAATGAAAGAGCTCAAATGCAACTCTAGGTCCAAAGTTGGTTACGATGCAAGGCTTGACTTATTTTATGATGGATAAACACAAGGGACCAATGATCAAGAGAGGGTATGTGGGAGATGATGGACTCCAAAATGATTTCCCTACTCAAGGATAATGGTATGTTCCCTAACTCAATTCCATGATAAACCTTAAGTGATGTGGGTGATAGATAGCCAATGGGTTGATTTTGAGACCTAGGAAGAGTAGTGGAAGTGCAAGCTAATGGTTCTATTTGATCAATGATGAACATGAAAAGGACTAAATTCATGGAACATGCAAAGGTTAGGTGAGATGATCTTGATATGCAAGGGGTTGTACATGCAAGAATTAGGTGGAATGATATATGTATACAAGGACTATGTGATGTGATCTATGTATGCAAGACTAGGAATATGTAAGGACTAGGATGCAATGAAAAGGATATGATTCTAAGATGGGCTATGAAAATGGTGTGATATTATGTGATAAGCTAAGAATGCAAGAGCTCAAATGCAAATCTAGGTCCAAAGTTGGTTACAATGCAAGGCTTGACTTGTGTTATGATGGATAAACACAAGGGATCAATGATCAAGAGAGGGTATGTAGGAGATAATGGACTCCAAAATGATTTCCCTACTCAAGGATAATGGTATGTTCCCTAACTCAAGGATGATAAACCTTAAGTGATGTGGGTGATAGATATCCAATGGGTTGATTTTGAGACCTAGGAAGAGTAGTGGAAGTGCAAGCTAAGGGTTCTATTGATCAATGATGAATATGCAAAGGACTAAATTCATGGAATATGCAAAGGTTAGGTGATATGATCTTGAAATGAAAGGGGTTGTACATGCAAGAATTAGGTGGAATGATATATGTATGCAAGGACTATGTGATGTGATCTATGTATGCAAGACTAGGAATAGTAAGGACTATGATGAAATGAAAAGAATATGATTCTAATATGGTATATGAAAATGGTATGATATGATGTGATAAGTTAAGAATACAAGAGCTCAAATGCAACTCTAGGTCCAAAGTTGGTTACGATACAAGGCTTGACTTGTGTTATGATGGATAAACACAAGGGACAAATGATCAAGAGAGGGTATGTAGGAGATGATGGACTCCAAAATTATTTCCCTACTCAAGGATAATGGTATGTTCCCTAACTCAATTCCATGATAAACCTTAAGTGATCTGGGTGATAGATAGCCAATGGGTTGATTTTGAGACCTAGGAAGAGTAGTGGAAGTGCAAGCTAAGGGTTCTATTTGATCAATGATGAATATGAAAAGGACTAAATTCATGGAGCATGCAAAGGTTAGGTGAGATGATCTTGATATGCAAGGGGTTGTACATGCAAGAATTAGTTGGAATGATATATATGTATGCAAGGACTATGTGATGTGATCTATGTATGCAAGACTAGGAATATGTAAGGACTGGGATGAAAGGGCTATGAATATGCAAGGACTATATGGGATGGAAAGACTAGGTGGAATGCAAGGAATGAAAAATTATAACTAAAGGATGATGGACCCAAGAAATCTAAGTGATAATTTCATGTTGTATGTTTTTGTTGTTTGATATTTTTGGATTTTGCAAGGTTTAAGGTGTTGCCAAGTACTAGGTGTGATGTTTGTTTGAGGTCTATTTCTAAACACACACGCAAGACATAGCAGATAAAATGTTTGATTTTAACAATACAAGCACAAATCCTAAGGTTGGCAAGGACTATATTCACTGGATTCCACGTGGGTTTCCCCAGTCGCACTTATTCTTAGCGGGTGACTTAGAAGCTTGGCCACACTGGCTCCCCCAACACGACACTCACTTCTTGGGTCAACCAAGCTTCAACCCCTCATGAATCTCCCATGAAAGACTCTTCACCTCTACTAAGAACTATGAGAATGTGGATTCCTTGGCAACGATTGTTGCTGTACTGAATAGAAGAGATTTTGGCTTTCTAGAACAAGAGGGTTCTAGTGAATACTCGGGGACATGGCACCTCACGAGTGTACAGAAAGCTACTTAATGCTTTAACCACTCTACTGGGGTCTCTTATACCTTTAAAAGAAAAGGTAGGTACCCATTTTCAAATGGCACTGCACTGCTAAGGCCTACATACCATGAGGACTTGACAATTTAGTCTCATCCTTTTATATACTGGCCTGAGCAAAAAATTGGTTGGAGTTGTTCCCTCTTGTGAGGCAGGCCCCTATAAGGTATTAAACACATACAAATACAATGGGTTTGGTTTCTGATCACCAAGTTTGCACAAGGTGAGAGCATACTCCCTACCATCTCAAGCATAACAAATAGTGTTTATTCACCCCCTAATTAAATCTATATGATGGAAGACAAATGTTCATTTTAAAGCACCAATAAAAATGTGTTCTAAGCTAAAAGATAGTCGGTTTTAAAATTAAGTCTTCAATCAATTGTCCTGCACCAAATTAGTTAGTAGTTCCAATTTTTAGTCTTCGACAAGACGTCCCGAATTAAAAATATGCAAGAGTAGTGTGTAGTGTAATTTGGAGTGTGGTGGGAAAAATGAGAGGAAAACCTCCTTAAATAGATGTTTTTGAGGATGGAGAGATTGAGAGAAACGAATGTGGGATAAAATATTTACAAAAATGAGATTTTAAAATCCCACATTGTGAATGAGATGCATGTAAGCAAAATGATAAAAGGATAACAAATGCATGGCGAATGATTAAATGAAGTGACTAAATGCATTTTTAAATGTGAATGAAAATGATTTAATAATGTTTTATTATGGATTTAATGGAATATGGATTATGTAAATGACTTATGTAACATTTATTTTAATGTTTAAAACATGATGATTTATGAAAATGCAATGAAAATGATTGTCGAAACGATATCATGATTAATGATTTAAAACAGTTATGAATGATTGATTATGAGTTATCATGAAATTTTTATGATTTATTATGCACTATGAATGGTAATGAGATGATAATTATTCAATATTTTAATTATCTAATAATTTAATGATTCATGCAAATAAAATGATTAATGATAATTATTTTATTATGAAACGATATTTGATGGTTATGATAACGGATTTATTACATGATAATGAACTATTATGCTTTTTTATAGAAATGGACATGAACAATAATGCAAATGATAATGCAAACGAACATGAACGATAATGCAAATGATAATGCAATGATTGCAAGGACAAATTTGAGTGTCTACAGTTTCTTGGCTTTCACATGTTTACATGGTAGTTTTATTTATGATACTATTCATGAGCTCACTATATATATCTAAAAAATTTCCACCTATATTTATGTTCTTTTTGATTGAATATTTTATAGATATTATAAACTCAAATGATGTTACAAAATATTTCCAATGCGTATTTTTGACATTTATATTTTTTAAAGATTTCTACTAATGTTTGAATTTCCATTTTGTTATTTTTGAGACACTCTAAAATCTATACTTGATAATCACAAGAATGCCTTGGAATTGATGGAGGAAATTGACGGGGTTATTTTATGCATTTCATTCAACATAAAATTTACCGTGCATAATTTATTGACTTAGAGATGAGTGTTTGGAGGTGTCAACAGATTGAAATTTTCTAATAATTAAAAAATGATTCAACATAAATAAAAATAAAAGTGATTTAATTTTGAACTCAAATTGCTAAAAAATTAAAGAAACTTTCCCCTTCCATCTTATAGATAAATGATTCATTAAATTAAAATTACCCCAAATCAACAAAAATACACTCACACAATAATTCTATCATATTACATGAATAAAATAACACACATTACTCATGACTATTTTTCATCAAAAATATAAGTGTGTTACAACATGATAGCACTATTATATTTCCATGTTTTAATGCAATTAAATTTATGCATGCTAGTGACTAAGATTTAGACTTGTTACTATCAAACTTTAATTCAATCATGTTATAACATAAGAATGTTATGGTTTCCATAAAAAATTAGCATGTTATTAGATAGTGTGGTAAGTCTATGAGCATCTTTGTACCTAAGTAGATAGTTGATCTAGTATTTAAATATTTTATTTTTCTTCTAAGGTATCCCATTACGGGAGATCGTTAGGATTTGTGTATCAACCATTAGTCCCTATATTAATACCACAAAATCTAATTTTCAAGTTATAAAACAACAAATATATATAAATTTCAACACTCAAATAATTTAATTTTTGGCTTGGAACATGTTAGAATAGACATTAATTAGAACAAGATAGTTACAAAAAAATGCATCTCTTTCACATCTTAATATTTTTAAATGGGCACAATCATATAGAAATAATTTAATAAACTTGGGAGTAGATGTTAAAATTATTCTTAAAATAAATTGGGAGGAGCTTCGGAAACCAAATTTACATTATACTCCTTATGATATAGTACTAGATGAGGGAGCATCCAAAATTTTCATTAGCACATGGTAGAATATAAAGGTCAACCTCTTGGGTTTAAAGGAAAAATAAATTTTGAGGTGTTTGAGATTCAAAAGGACTCTTTGGTTCTTTTAAAATTTTGCTTAATCTCAAATTGGTTCATGTAGAATGTAATGAAATCTTTGACTCCCAAAAAGAAGAATTGGCATTTTATATGGAGGGCTAGATAGTGCATATATCATTGAATATGAATATGGAATAAGATTATGACAAGGAGATAGGAAAAGAAAGAGATGTAGAAGAAGATGATGTATTTAGATGGCTATATTCATTGAGGAAGCTGCCTAAGATTGATATAGAGGGAGATACCAAGATAGAGGGGGAAATACTGGTGAAAGATGGTGATTCTACCATAGATATAATTGATGATGCACAATTGGATGAAATGAATATAAGGATAAAGAAGGACATAAACATAGATAGATACAAAATTGGGTGCTACAAATAAAGAGAATATATTGTAGATCAAAACTAGTAGAGAATTTAGTATAAGGATTCATAAAAGAGTACTAGTAGGCACCACAAATATGTTTTCAATTGATATGGAGATTAGATAGAGTACTACAAATTTAGAAACCTATTTTAGGTTGTAGGAGATATATGGAATATTATTAATAGAATGCAAAAAAAGGTGGGGCACTACATATTGGTTGTTTCCAAGTAAGGAAGGAAGATGAAGGCCCTAGGATCAAAATGTGTGTTTCAAGAAGGAGGAGACACTAGTTGAAAATGCAAAAGGGATGCTAAGTGAAATTGAAGAAGAATGCACATCAGCTCACGTAACAATAATAAATACATTCAAGATAATCTAAATATGAAGGAATAATAAATTGAGATGATGTATAATAAAAAAATCAAGGATGTGCAAGAAAGGATAGATGGTGATAAAAAGGAAGGTTGTAGCATAGAAGAAGAATATAAAGTTGTGATAAACTATCATGGATCTAATGAAGAAAATTTGAAAGTAAGAATATATAAAGATGAACCATTGATGCTACAAATAATTATTTATGAAGAAAGAGAGGAAATTGAGAGTAATGTAGTACTATGAAATCTAGTGATAACTTGCAGATTTTAGTTTTATAGAACTCATTGAGGATGTGCATTTTAGTATTCATTTTCATAAAATTGAAATAAGGAACCTTCAATTTTCTTATATATCAATTATTTGATGCATGTTTCCTTGCTGCTAGATAAAACATTTGATGATCCCACTATTGTAAGTAAATAAATTTACCCATATTTGATGAGAAAGAGAAGAAATAAGTGTGTACCTTGTTTCCTTCTATGATAATTTTTCAAGTTTTGTTTGCGCCTATTTTCTTCTTTTTCTTTTGAAAAATTTTGTTGAGCCTTATTTTTTCTTTTTGCTTTTTGTCCCATTTTCTTATTCAAATTAAAAATGATTCAAAATAAATTCTCCTCCAAAATGCAAAAAAATTGTGACAAAAGAATTGTCAAAAACTTGCAATAGTCACCTCATAGATAATAAGAAATGCAACAATAACAAAAAAGATTTATAACTTTCTCAGAAATTTAGTCTCTTTTCACCTGGAAATTTTCTTTTTCAGCTGACACGCCCACAAGCATGAGGGTCACTTGGAAATTGCCTTTTTCATAGACTGAGCTCGGAAAAATGCAAAGAAACCCTGAAAAAGTGGTTTCACTTTTGTATGTATACGGCGGGGGTTCGATCAAACCCCCCTAACCATAAATTCACGCATTATTTTAAAGGGGTTCAAACAAACTTATGTTCGTTTGAACCCATGTTCGATCAAACATTATTTTGGGGTTTGTTCGAACAGGGGTTCGAGCGAACCCCCCATTCCATCTCTCAATAGGTTAGTAAATTTCTGTAAAAATTTATCTTTTGAAGCTCAATTTGAGGATGAAAATGGAGAAAACTTCAAAAACCCAACTAGATAATGATAGTCCTCAGAATGAGCTACCCGTCAAATATAATTTTAATATGGTTTGCTTTTATTATGTATTTTATTTTTTAGTTTTATTAAACATAGTTTTTTCACCGAAAATCAAGCTCTTTGTTCTATACATGTGGAAAAATAGTAGATTATCAAAATAAAAATTTGAAAAATATGTTTGGGCGGGGTATTGATGTCCTTGATCCATTAAAAAAAATTGAATTTCGATACATATAGAAAAATTTATGTTGTATACAGTCCACCTATCTTTGAATTGTATTTGGTTTGACTTTGAAACTTGATTAAGGAAAAAATATTTAATAGAACACTATGAAACCAGATGAAAGTGCTAGATATCGTAGTTACAAATATAAATTCAAAAAAATTAGAATTGTATCCTTCATACAAAATAATTTATGTTTTATACGGTGAGCGTCACTCCTTAAAAATGTTGTTTTTTAAAAAAACTAGTTTTCAAAGGAGATGGAAAAAGAAGTGTAATCGGATTCCAAAAATTTTGAAAAAAATATATTTAGAATCTGTAGACAAAACATCACAAATCACTAGTTTGCATCATCTTCAAATTCCTCACAGTTTAGCTGCTATAGGAGCCCGAAAGTGGAGATTTAGTTTTTTAAAATCAGTTCAGTGTCTAGTTTGCCCAAAAATTGTAAACCAGTATTGTGGGATCACCCTACAGTAAACATCAATCTTTAAAAATGTTGTTT
This sequence comes from Sequoiadendron giganteum, assembly GCA_007115665.2. NCBI lineage: Eukaryota > Viridiplantae > Streptophyta > Pinopsida > Cupressales > Cupressaceae > Sequoiadendron > Sequoiadendron giganteum. The sequence goes on from CM021108.1 coordinate 402,366,388, forward strand.
ACTGTTAAAAACTAGTTATTGATCAAGGATATGGAAAAAGAAATGCAATTTGATTCCAATTTTTAAAAAATATATATTTAGAATCTGCAAAAAAAATGTCACAAATCACTAGTTTGCAGTATCTTCAATTTCCTCATGGTTTAGCAACTATAGGTGTCTGAAAGAGAATATTTAGTTTAAAAAGTTCAGTTCAATGCCAATTTTGGCCAAAAAGTGCCACCCACTATTGTGCGATCACCCTGCTCAGTGTTTTGGTTGTTCATTAGTTTTTCAATCTTGGGATAGTTACATACATGAGATTTGAGAGAAGAATTAAGACTAGTGAGAAGATCATTTGAAATTTGCATTTCAATACACCATATAGTGGGAGTAGTTTGATTGTGTTAGGATTAGTTGGTTCAATAGAATCAGATTGTTTGTTAAAGAATCAAAGTAAAACTGGAAGGATAGTGCTCAACACTGGAATTGAGAGGACAATAGGTTCAAGTCTATGTTTAAAGTGTAGAATTGAAGCAAGGAATTCCAGAATTAAACCAGGCTATTTAATACCAGGCATGATTAAAATGATTCTCTTTCTTTCTCTTTCAAATTTTGATAAAAGCTCTTTTATTTTTTTAGTTTATTTTGTCATAGCTATGTGCAAGTGTGATTTTTTTTGAAATAATATGAATGCATGTACAAAAAGCTTAGTTATTTATGCATAATTCCAATTAAAATGAAAAATAACTATTGAGAACTAGTGAAACTAGTTGGTTATATCAAAGTAGTTCTCTTTTAAAATACATTGTTAAAATCATGTTTAATTTACATTATATATATATATATATATATATATGTGAGAGTTTTAGTGAAAAGAGAAGACTCTCTCTAAAGTTGTGTTTAACCAAAACAGCCAGCTTATTAAACCAATGTAGCAAAGAAAAGTTTAGTATGAGAATATGATACTTATCCCAATAAGATAGTGTCTTATAAATAATATTTTCAAACAAGTTTATATTGCATATCAGTAAGAGGGTATGAAAACATATTAAAAGTGAATATGTCTTTATTATCTTTTGAAATTTATCATCTCGTATATTAGACTGAGTCTTTATTATTACCTATTCATGATAATTTAATCTTGAGAAGATTTTACGCTCTTAGAAACTCAAAGTAGTTAAATATACAAGAATAGAATATTCCCTTGTAACTTTGTAAGATACTTGAATAAGAGGTGGTAGCCAAACCCATAGTGTTACAAATAAGTAACAGGGTATTCGAGCAAATGAGTCAACCTATATGGTTGAATAATCGACACTAGTGATTCATCACTTATGAAAGAGATTGTGTTTGAATTAGTTAACCTTTGGGTCAAAAAAAAGTAGAGTTAACCATAGGTCATTATGGTTTCCAAGTCAAGTTAGAGGTGGGTGAAATTACATCGCTTCCTTAGAAAGTGGATTGATTATATATATCAAAAAAAATTCCAAATCAAGTGTAAAATTCATTGCTTAAACTTGATGGTTCACTGTTCTTTGGGTTTACATTGCTTGTCAATAGTTTCATGCATAGTTAGAGAATTTCTATAGTTTTATGATCAAACATGTTGTGTAGGACACAACTCTAGATACTGAGATGGAAATACTAGGGGTTCCAATACTAAATTCTTCATTGATGGGTAGGGCCACTTCCAATTGGAAGGTGTGTGGAGGATCATTGATCTATGGTTGGAGGTAATGTGCTTGGGTGATGCTCTCCCTCTTGCAAATGACATGTTGAGACTTGTGAAATAGAAGTGCAATCCAAATAAGGATGCCTTGACTTTGCTCTCTTGTAAATTATGAAAATGTTTATATGATGATGAAATCTATTTGTAATCTATATTGGAAAATATGAGTTTCATTTACATGAAGTTATGATATTTTATTTTAATTATGCAATGTTATTTGAAATTCTTTATGAAGCATGCAAAATATATTAATGGAAAAGAAAACATTTATTATCCTATTTTTGGAAACTTTGAACTATTCACCTCATGAGTTAAAACTTAGGTTGAAAACTATAGAGTAATATTTTGGTATGCTACATGTGGTATCAAAGCTACCAAGTTCAATGACACTTGGACCTATGAGCTCATTATGCAAACATATGTTCCAAGATTAACAGTAGATAATCTTTGGAATTCTTGTGTTAGGATGTTGCGACTCAAGATGACTACCAAAAAATTAATGAGTGTTACCTAAGGGCCAAGAAAGAACATGATACTATAGTAAATACCATAGAGGGAAACAATCATAATGAAGAGATACGGCTTGGTGATTTTGAGACTCTTAGTAATGTCATATCTTGTATTAAACTAGAGAAGAAGATGATGAAGGATGCAGCCAATTCCATAGCTCATATACCCCTAGCTAAGTCTAACCAAGCATCTCTCTCTAGAGACATGCCAACTGAATGTAGTGTTAGCACCCCTTTGGTTAGGCGGGAAGGAATGGAAGTGCACCTATGTGTGCCTTCATCTCCCAAAATCATTGTAATAGTTCTTGATAGTGAATATGAGGGATATAATCCTCTTGACCATGATGAAGTCATCCTATGTATAACCACATATTAAATAAGAATGATTAAAATCCATAGTATTATAATAAAAGAAAAGATTAAAAACTTGTGCAAAAAAAATTATCTCTTCTATTTTGTTGAATATTGAATGAATGTTGAAATGCTTAAATTTTTGTGAGTAGATGAACAAATAGAGGAACTAATTGTATTCTATAAATGAAAATTCTAGGTGGAATAATATTATAATGCATGGTTCATACTAGAACTAATCTTGGAGGAAGCCAAGAAGTGGATCAACCCTCGGGAAATTCTGAAGCCAAGCTAGATCAGATACTAACCATTCTAAATGAGGCAAGAGAAAGGATTGGCCACCTCAAGCAAGAGGTTAGGAGAAAAATATCAAGATTTGATATTTACAAGAGCTTCCAAGAAGCCATTGAAGAAGAGAACATAGAGCCAAAAAATCAACATATACTCGATAGTAAATAAGGGTAGATTGTAAACATAGTTAACCACAGTGACAAATAGAAAAAAACCATAGAATCCCTAAGAAACAAGCAGACTAAAAAACTAAATGACCAGGCAATATTAAACTCCACTATATTAATTCCAAATTATATTATTCATAAGTTATTATTTATTTCTTAACCACATGACAATAACATGTAAGAATGATCATTACTCCTATTTTGTGGAGTTAAATGAGACAATAATTCCACCAATGATTATTATTTCATTAATAATAAATGATAACTAATATTAATACTTAAGTTTCATTTAAACTTAAAATTAATTAGATTTATGTATTCTAAAATTAGGGCTTTCTGTTTCATAGAATTGTATTAAAAAATAAGATATCATTTCAACCCATAAGATTATCAATACAAGATTACTATGTGGTAGCCTCATCTCATATGTGGATAGTTTATAATTCATTCCAAATATAGATCATAGAACTTATACAATTTTAACACAAAAAATTTAAAATGTCATGGGTTATAAATTTCTCGACAGTGCATCCATAAATATCTACAACAATATGAAATAAGGGAAAACTACACACTCTCCAAAACATCACCAATTTCCATCTAGCCCCAATAATTATCCAACCATGTGGGACCTAATGGGAACCCCTCTAAACTAGGAGGTTATTTTTGGCAATCATGCAATCACACACTAGAAATGGATGGTATGATACTAAATATTTCGCATTCAATATATCTACTAAGGATGCATGTAGTCACAATAAAAATTAATTAAATTTAATAAGAATGGTGTTGAACATTTGTAGACACCTAAAAATGTCTAACTCAATCTTCTAAATTCATCATTTCTTGTATGCATCAACGGATGGTATGTTTTAAAATATTTCACATTTAATATATCTACTAAGAATGCATGTAGTCATAATACCAACTAATGAAATTTAATGAGAATGGTGATGAACACCTATATACACCTAAAAATGTCTAATGCATTCTTCTAAATTCATCATTTCTTGTCAGCATCACTCATCAACTCTTTCATCACTATTAATTAAAAAATTCTTAATTATTTGATTAAACTAACCAATTTCCCACATTAATTAAATATTATTTAATTATTTAATTAAGTCATGCATTATCCTCTATCCCCCATAATTAGATATTTTTCATTATTTAATTACATTATGCATTATCTTCTATCCCCCATAATTAAATATTTTTAATTATTATATTAAACCATTCATTTCTCTCATCTCCCATAATTAAATAATTTTTAATTATTTAATTAGCTAATTATTCCTCCAAAATTAAGTAAATAATTTTAATTTATTTAGATTGCACATTCCTCTAAAAGTAAATAAATTAGTATTTTATGTATTTGCTAATATATAATTATATCTTTATTCTTCTAAATCCTAAATTTAGATACCAAAGCTAAATTTAGTGACCTTTGCTAAATTTAGTGAGAGGACTAAACTTAAACCCTAGTTCACTCTCACTCCATACACTTCATCTCTCTATGCAATCTCATGCACGTTCCTCCTAATCTCTCAACAATCCTCACCCATTGATCTCATCTTACATCTCACACTGTTGATCTGATAACCTTGAAAGCTATAAAACATCCATCAATTGATCATTCAATCCCTCCTCGAATTTGGTGAATCTTGTATCCATACTACACATCATTCATCTCACTTTTTCTTAACAAGGTTATGCTATGATTTTATGAGATCCATGTATCATCATAATAGCATAATCTTAAACTTTAGAATGGAGTAAGGCTGGCATTTTTTGGTGGAGGTAAAGTAGATTAGATAGATTGATTTATATTATTATTTAATTTCATTTTGATGTGCACATGCTTCACTGAGATTAGGTAATTTTGATCATTTGATTTGGTTATTGAATATTGCTCATTTATGTTTATTTGAATTTAATTGATCAAGATTTATTTTACCTATTCACAACACCAAAATTTAAAATGAGAATACATATAAATTTGTGTCATATTTTAGCATCGTAATTTTTTTACCTTGATAATTTCACACTACATTTAGCTCCCTCTTATGTTTTTGGACCTAATTATGCTAATAATTTTCTCATTTTATTATCGTTTTAAACAAATCAAGATATAATTGGGAATTAATATTAATTATTTATTTAACAATAATAAAATTCCCAAAATAGGTCTGGTCTAGGGCACCACTACCCCTGACCAACCTATTTTGTCTCAATTTTGAATATACTATTATCGACATTTTTATGTTTGTAAATTTAAATTCATTTGTCAGCTTTTCACAATCAATTTTGTGAGAAATGAATAAATGCATATAAATATAAGTCTTTTTCACCATTTGAAACGAGGATGGGAAAATTGAGAAAGTAAACATCCTAAAAGTAGTTAAGAGAAAAATAAGTAGCATTATTACAACAATTTCATAGTCAAGTTCCATGTTAGCAATGCATCAAGTTCATAAGTAAGATTTTTCAAGTTTTATGTTCATTTATTTTGTGATTACTAACACTTGCAAGACTTCCTATCAACAAGAAAATCGTACTTCATGAGATGTGTATCATAACTTCAATCCATCAAGGATGTCATATATGAGTGGTAAGTTGCAACACTTTTCATTTATCACTTATTTTTATACATTTTCCTCTGCCCAACTGAGGGTAAGCACTCTTTACATCATCGGTCATTATGGAGGTGTAAACACAAAAATGGGGTTTGACTTGGGCAATCCCCTATATGCCAGAACATTTTCTCCCCTTTCTTGTTTATAGGTGGTATATCTGAAGAGGATTTGGTAGAAGACTAAAGACCTAATTGCAAGATCACATTCAATCCTCCTATTTTAACAAATTAGGGCAAGTAGGATTATTCGTCAACAAATAGAATTCAGAAGTTGAGTCCAAGAGGAAAGAGGATACAAAATATGACCAAATTGTATATGTCCATATATTATGGAGATTTGTATCTTCCAATATAGGGTTCCACCACCCCTGACCAGGCAATTTCATCCCTAGTTTGCATGTCAGGTTCCTTTGTCTTTGCATTCTATTATTGTGTCATCAGTTTATGTGTTTCAGTCTTGTATTTTTCTATTTTCATATCAATTTGTTATAGATTCATAGTTAACCTAATTCACTTGCACATCACACAACACATCCAATATCAAATCACTCAATACACAAACACAAAATAGGACCAAAACCCTAATCTACCATTTTGACTCTTCCATTGAGGATAGTATCCAAGTGGTCTTATGTGATCAATTTTGGTTCCTCTCTAATGTAATATCCTTTTTTCCTACATAATACATACCTATATTAATAAATAAATAATGTATGAGGTTTCAACAACACCAATCAATGTGCAAACATACACATCACAAAATCTAATAGTATGCAACTTAGATTGACACAATTTCCATATATCATTATAATTATCTAAACTAAATGGAAAATGAGGTTACATATATACCCATAACATATGGTACTTAATAAAATAAAAAAATAGGATGAGGCACCAACCAAATGGTCTTTCTGATATATCCATCTAGGAATTAGAGGCTTCATAGTTCCTTCTACAGACATGAATAGGATACAATGATCCCACACAAAATACCAAAATCTCAAAATAGACTTAGCACAAAAAATAGGCACATTCATGACATGGATTGCCACAAGATAAGCTAATCGCATTTCCCTAGAGAGACTTCTCATCCCACAAATTTAAAAAGTACACATGGTCTAAATTCTAATTTCCATGTTCTAAAAATAAAAAGAACCATCCAAATGGTCAAATCCAGCATTGATGAATGTTTAATTTTATTCCAACTTGAATATATAAAAATTTTGAAAAATAGAGAGTACACTTTAGAGATTAAAAATAAGGATATTACACTTTTATATTGCATAAAACTTTGGGGTAGAAAACCCATAGTTATGGTATGAATACAATATGCAAAATATTAAAACTGTAGAACTATAAAATCCACAACAAGAAAATATATAGCTTCTAATTCTACTTTATGCCACAAAAGGAAATCCATATGAAATCACCTATTGTGTATATGGTCAAAACATAAAATTTAATTGTACAAATGTATATAACAAAAAAATAAAATACAATACTCCAACCAAGAAAACACTCAACAATGGAGGTTGTCTCACTTAAGAGAAATCTACAAGAATATGCACACACTTCATTTTTTAATCACCACTAGCAAGCTCCTTACAATCCTTATCTTTCTCACTCCAAATTTATACAAGGATTTTTAATCCATCCCCAAACAAAAGAAAAAATAAGAATGAAGAAGTGATGTATAAAATAATTCCTTTTTTTCTTTTTCGGAAAAAATCCCTAAACCTCAAAGTTGTCTTTTTGCCTATTTCGCATTCTAAACAAGTTATTTCTTTATTAAATATTTTCATTCCAAAAATTTAAACCCTTTTATTTATTTTCACTAATATAAGTAATCTATATCTTGTTCATAATACAAGTTATTATATTGCACACACTTTTTTACTTAATCGTTTAATAATTCAAATCTCTTTCTAAACTTATTTTCATAATAGTCAATTAATTTTCAATCACCTACACTCATTATGAATACTAAATAATTCAAACACAATAGATTTAAATGATTGCATGAATGCAATCACATAAAAATTTCACATGTTACAAAAAATATACAATTGATAATGATTCAAATTTGAGGCTTACAAGATAAAACAAGACACATCTTACAACTCGTGATTGAATATGAAATGGAAAAAAATCATAAATAAATTTACCGAGATTGGTCATCTCTTGATTAATCATTTTTGGGGAACTTTTGCTTGTGCACTCAATTAACAAATCAAGCAGATTTGCACATTATAATATATTAAAATTATAGCATATAAGACCCCAAAAAAACATGTAATCAAACAAGGAGTACATCCATCTTGAATTTATATCATAATATCAAAATACAACATCAACCCAAATACATTTAACCATATAACCACAACATATTCAAAATAATTTACAATAAACATCACATAGACATAAAATATGGATAATTAATCAATTCACATAAAATCATTAAATTTTGTAATAAAATTGAACTATAGAAATACTTACATCATTGTTAACTTATGAAAATGATAAAATTGAATAAGTTGTGTGAAAAATGGGAAATAAATTCAAAAACAAAGAAATAAATTTTATTTATTTCCTCCTATTACATATGTTTGATCTTGAAGAGGTTGAGCACCCAACTTGAGAAGTATTCCAAAATATCTCCCCAAATGGTGCAGGGCACCATAGGCCTTCATGATGCATAAAAGAATCTAATGTGGTGTTTTTGGTGTATTTAAGTCTTTTTGTTTGTAATAAGGTATATTTAGACCATATAATGTGTGTTTGAGTCACTTTTAGATTGCTAGGTGGGTTGGTGAGTCACTTTTGTTAATGTTGTAAAAAGTTGCAAAAATTGTCAAAGTAACTTTTCAATTTTGCATTTTTTATGTAAAAGGGGAAGTTGAACGGTTAGAGGTTCAAAGGTAAGTTTTAAATGGTTGGTTATGATTTAAAATTATTAAATAATCCATGTAATGGTCGAATACAAGGTTCTGAGAATTGTTTGAAGATTGAGCATCAATAAAAACACAGTTTTCTGCATTTTTAAAGGTAATTTGTTGCTACAGCAACTTGTATAGCCTTGTACAGCCTGGAAGTTCTCAACCATTGGTTGGATATCATGGGTTATTTAATATTTATTCTATTTATTTTTGTTTCATCTGATTTCATTTAGTTTTGAGTAAATTAGAGCATTTTTACTAAAAACAGTCAAAAACCCCTAGTTGTGAGGGTTTGATTGAAAGAAAATGAGCTTTTGACCCATTCCACGAATGAAAAGATCTAATAATTGGTGGAATGGGTGTATATAGGATTTTTTTTGCATTCATGGTGTTTTTAGAAGCAAGGGAGGCAGATTGGTGAAGATTTGGTGATGCCCTAGTTGGAAAACTTTATATTTTTTACATAAAAGTTGCCTAAGAGTTAGAGTTTGATAAAACTCTCTTGAGGAGTTGTTTGTAATGATTGGAAATGTTTAGGAAAACCATAGGAGACATTTTTTAGCTATTTTCATGGTTTTTTTAGGTTGGTGTTGTGAAAACCTAGTTGAGAGCCTCTCAAACAAGCCTAATTTGGCCTTTTTCAAGTGTAGCAGCAGATTTTTGAAGGTGTTGTTCCAAAACAACCACCCCTAAATTTTAGATATGTTTTATAAATCCATAATGAGTATATCCAAAACAGTTTTTATATTTTGGTTTGGAGTTGTTTACTGAAAATTATATCAAAAATACCCTATTTGTTGCTCTTACAAGCCTAGTGGCAATTTTGTGAAGAAAGTCTCTTTAATTGTTGTGTAAAGAATCTTGAATTGAAAAGTTTTATGATTTGAGACCTTTTTGATACATTCCACCCTTCTCTACATCAAATTGGTATCAAATCATAGGTCTGATCTGAAGAAGGAAAAGGTTGAGTTGAAAGAATCACAAAGATGCCTCCAAAAGGGAATGCCATTGTCAAAGAATTGAATGAGTTGAAGGAAAAACATGCTAAAGAGATGAGAGAGATGAAAGAGTTTAAGGAGAGGCTTGTTTCCCTAGAAACAAGTTAGAAGAGAGGTATGGTCACAATTGACATGAGTGACAAAGAATAAGGGGAAGAGAAAAGTTCACAAGGGTCTGAGGAAGAGATGGATCCTGATGACTTGATGATGGCAAGACTTTTGAAATCAATCAAGGGAGATGAGCATAAGATCAAAATGGATTTACCTATGTATGGAGGAAAGATGGATATTGAAGAGCTCCTAGATGGGATAGGATCATTGGATAACTATTTTGATTATGATGATGTGCCCGAGGATAAAAGGGTGAAGTTGGCCAAGACAAAATTAAAGGGCCATGCTTTGCTTTGGTGGGATTATGCACAAAGTGAAAGGAGAAAGAAAGGAAAGTCCAAAATCACCTCTTGGGATAGGATGGTGGCTAAACTCAAAAGTAAGTTCCTACTTGTTGATTACACTATTCAATTATTTAAGAGGCTTCAAAATCTCAAGAAAAAGGAGATGGATGTGCAAACATATACAGAGGAGTTCTATAAGTTGAGCATAAGAGTAGGTCATATAGAAGATGATGAAAATACAATAGCAAGATACATGAATGGGTTGAGATACAACCTCCAAGATGAATTGAGCCTCACCACTCAAGGAATGGTGGAAGAATGTTACCAATTGGCCATCAAGGCTGAAGATAAATTGAAGAGAAGAAAAGAGAAGCAAGGTAGGGGCAGAGGCAGAAATTCCAAAGGAAGAGGTTTATTTTCTAACCCAAGGCAGCCACATGAAGGTCAAGAAGATGGAAGAAAAGTTCAAGACCAAGTTGCAGATTTAAGAGGTGAATTAGAGGAGGTAGATCAAGTTTTAGAGGAACATTTGGAGGTCAAGGAAGAGGCTCACAAGGATTCACAGGAAGTTTCTATCAATGCAAAAAAAATTGGACACCAAGCATGGTAGTGTAATGAAGGTCAAGCCTCTAGTTCACATGGAGGTGAAAGAAGGACTCAATTGGTGCAAGAAGATGTCAATGAGAGTGTAAACTCCATTCCAAGATGTTGCTCCAGAAGTTGGAGAATCACTCATGGTAAGGAGAACTCTCATAAAGACATCAGTAGAGAAGGAGCCACCACAAAGGAAGACTCTCTTCAAGACAGCTTGTAAGTGCTTGGGTAAGGTATGTAAATTTGTAATTGATTCAGGAAGCATAGATAATATAATTTCAGTTGAGATGGTGGATAAACTTAAGTTGCCTAGAATACCACATGATACTCCTTATAAAGTTTCTTGGTTGAATGAGGGTCAATATGTTTTGGTGAATGAACAAAGGTTGGAGGAGTTCAATATAGGAGGGTATAAGGATATAATTTTATGTGACATATTGCCTATGGATGTGTTCCATTTGCTACTAGGGAGGCCTTGGCAATTTGATAGGCATGATATGTATGATGGTAGAAGAAATACATATGAGATAGAAAAAGATAGAATCTTTTTTACTTTGACACCATTGATAGAAGATTATAAGCAACAAACTAAGGCAGCCAATGTGATGATGATAGGAAGGAAGGAGTTCATCAAGGTGAAAGAAGAGGAGAACATGAACCTTGCAGCCACTACTCAACATGGAGATACTAAAATAGTAGGCTTGAAAAATAACTTTATTTTGTAGGGAAATGATATTGAGTTGGTGTCAAATTTTGATTTGTTGAAGGTCAAAGATGAATTGATTCTTGGGATTCAATATTGGCTTAGGGGTATGTTGATATGATGATGGAAGGGATTTTATTCATTGCTTTCAAAGGAGGATAGTGTTCATTTTTTTTCTATCAAATCAGATGTTAGTGAATCTGATAAATCAATAGTCATAGGGATAGAATATCAGATGGAAGAGATGGAAAGGAAGGCTATAGAGATCAAAGATAACCTACAAGGGAAGAAGAGCAAGTTCAATCATATACCAAAGGGGAAGAACAAGGGAGTTCATTACAAGAGAGGAGGAGACATGGTAGCAGGTAAAGAGGTAGATTCAATAGCATTCTTAGGTGAAGGACAGGTCATGGATCATCTTTCAAATGAACTTATGTAGTTGAAGCATAACCTACATGCCAAAGAGTTCAACAAGACAAAGGATAATGCATATTTTCAATTTTTGGCCCATTAGAAGGGTTTAACATATGGATACAGCACTTGGAGGTCTGATAATAACTTGATCAAACTAGAATCTATTGTGCAGCACTATCCTCAAGGGGACTTGAGTTCATTTTTTTTGGGGAGTATGGTGTAGGGCACCATAGGCCTTCATGATGCATAAAAGAATCAAATGTGGTGTTTTTGGTGTGTTTAAGTCTTTTTGTTTGTAATAAGGTTTTTTTAGACCATATAATAGGTGTTTGATTCACTTTTAGATTTCTAGGTGGGTTGGTGAGTTGATTTTGTTAATGTTGCAAAAAGTTGCAAAAATTATCAAAGCAACTTTTCAATTTTTGCATTTTTGATGTAAAAGGGGAAGTTGAACAGTTAGAGGTTCAAAGGTCAGTTGTAAATGGTTAGTTATGATTTCAAATTCTTAAATAATCCATGTAATGGTCGAAGACAAGGTTCTGAGAATTTTTTGAAGATTGAGCATCAATAAAAACACTATTTTCTGCATTTTTAAAGGCCAATTTGTTGCTACAGCAACTTGTACGAACTTGTATGGACTAGAAAATGCTCAACCATTGGTTGAATATCATGGATTATTGAATCATTGTTCTATTTATTTTTGTTTCATCTGATTTCATTTAGTTTTGAGTAAATTAGAGCATTTTTACTAAAAACAGTCAAAAAATCCTAATTGTGAGGGTTTAATTGAAAGAAAATGAGTTTTTGACCCATTCCATCAATGAAAAAGGTTTGATAATTGGTGGAATGGGTGTATATAGGGTTTTTTTTTTGTGTTTATGTTGTTTACAAGAGTAGGGGAGGCAGGTTGGTGAAGATTAAATGGTGATACCCTAGTTGGAAAACTTCATATTTTTAACATAAAAGTTGCGTGAGAATTAGAGTTTGATAAAAATCTCTTGAGGATTTTTTGTTAATGATGGTAAATATTTGGGAAGACCCTAGGAGACATTTCTGATCTATTTTCCTGGTGGTTTGAGGTTGGGGTTGTGAAAATCTAGTTGAGAGCCTCTCAAACAAGCCTAATTTGGCCTTTTTCAAGCGTAGCAGCATATTTTTCAAGGCGTTGTTCCAAAACAACCACCCCTAGATTTAAAGATATGTTTTTAAAATCCATAATGGGTCCAAAATAGTTTTTATATTGTGGTTTGGAGTTGTTTCCTGAAAATTATGTCAAAAATACCCTATTTGTTGCTCTTACAAGCCTAGTGGCAATTTTGTGAAGAAAGTCTCTTTAATTGTTGTGTAAAGAATCTTCAATTGCAAATTTTGTTGATTTGAGACCTTGTTGATACCTTCCACCCTGATTTTCATCACCAAAACCTCATGTTTCACACATAATGGAGTGTGGTTGTGCTCAAGATATGTGATCAAGTGACTTTAAGGTATTTATTTTCTCTTTTAACTGATAACATTAACTTGCATTCAATATCTTTATCGATGAAATGACATCTAAGAGGGTCCATTTATAGATTGTGAGGATATATGGTCAACAATTAAGATTAAATTTTAAGATCAATGGCTAGGGTTACACGAGAGATTTGGAGGGAGTAAAAGACTCTGAGTGGTACTTTGTGATTGATGCACTTCAATAAGAAGGATCAAGGGGATTAGTATGGTTGAGATTACCTTAATTTGATCAAATGGTAGAGATTAAAATTACTCACATATATGTGAAAAGGGCCACGGGAAAGCGTAAATTGACATGTGAGTACTCTCACACATGTGTGAAAATGACATGGGGATAAGATATTATAAAATGTGAGCACTCTCACATGTGTGTGAGGATCATATAGGGATGTGGGATTTGACAAGTGAGGGCCCTCACACATGTGTGTCACGTCTAAAATGGATTGTTTAGATTTTCTAGGAGAAAATGGATGGCTAGAATTTTATGGTAGGGTTTTATGAATAAGTGGTATAGATGTGAAACATGATTAATTAATTTAATGAGCAAGACATTAAATTAATCATAGTTTGATTAGTGCAAATAATTAATTTAATTAATTGATTTATTTTACTAAATTAATGTCATGAGACAATAGAATGAAATTAAATAGATATAATTCATTTATTTAAATTTTTGGGGATGTGCATGATGAGCTTAGGTAAATAAATTTCCGATTTATTTATCTATGGTTGAAATTTAGAAATGAGATTAATTAGTTGAATAAATATTCCTTATTTATTCAATTAATGGAAGAATTATTAGATTAGATAAATAAATTATATAATTAATGTTATGTGATGAATAGGGACAACTAAATAAATAAATAATAAATACAATTTATTCATATAGTTTTATGATTCGGAATGTGAATTGTATAGATGATAGTAAAATTGTTGAGGGACGATTTTGGGTGCCTACATGCTGCCCTTGTTTGAAACAACATTGTGACTTTATGGAAGTAATTTTGTTTCAAACAAAAATAGAATATAGAATTTTTGGTATGGGAAGGGAAGTGGCATGCCACAATCATTCAAAAATTGATAAAAATAAGGTACCATATCAATATGCACAATCTCTTGGCATGCCAAAAAAATTATAGATAAATTTATTCAATTTGAATTATTTTATTTGGTTAGATGCCCATGCTTGTAACCATTTGAGTGTCTCCTTTATATATTTCCATTCTTGGGCAAAGGGATTCCCAAGAGGTGGTCTTGTAGGTTGGAATAGGATGGAGCTGTATGGTAGTTGTTGTTGATGAATGGAATCAAATGTGATTTTCTGGGGGATATATTTCTAATGAGGTTAGTTGAGAAGAAAATTGTGTCACAATAGGATATAATGTAGTTGGAATAATATCATTATGGGAGGATATGATGTGGTTGGATGATAAAAGAATGAATGATATGGTATGTGAGATGCAATCATAGTTTTTTGTGGAAATATTTCTTTTCAAAATGTTTGTTGTGCTATGGATAAGGGAGGTAACAATTGGATTAGCTTTGATATAGATGGGAACAATGTTTGAGGTGGATTAGATGGAAGAGGAATGTTTTGGTCTATTAAAGTGCCTTGATGATAAGTTTTTGTCTATGAAGTGGTGGTTAGTGGTTGTAATTAAATTGATATGTGCTCCATTTGGTTTTGGATGTGTCCAAGTTGGGGGGATAGGATGATTAAGCTTGAGGGAATATTGCTAGAACACTTTCTTGCATTGTATATTTATTAGAAAGGTTATGAGATGGTTGTTGAGGGAGAATAGCCCACATATTTTCAAATGTAAATGTGATTGTGGGCTCTTGATGGGCAAGTTCATTGAGTTTGGATGCATTGAAGTGACAATGGAGGTAAGCTCTCACATCAATTATTTTTTTTATGAAATAGTATGTATTAAGGTTTATGAGGCAGTTCATGTAAGAATGGTTGATATCATTGTTAAGAAATTATATAATGTAGCATCAAAAATTGTCACCCTTAATAATTTCACACTAGGGTTTTGCTCCCTTCTATGTGCTTGGACCTAATTATGCATTTAATTACACATTTTATAAATATCTTCAAAAAGTCAAATAAGGGAAAAGAAATTAAGCATTTAAGATCTTCCCCCCAACACTTTAGGCCCCGACAAGGATAGGCTTGGTCTAAGGTTCCCCATGCCCTAGACCAGCCTATTTTGGCTTCATTTTGGATATGTCAGTGTTATTTTATTATTCAAAAATTTGAATTTATTTGTCGGCTATTGACATTTAATTTTCAGGAAATTAGAATAGTTGCATATAAATACAAATTATTTTCATAATTTTAATCCTAAGGAATTACTAGCATGTTTTGGAAAGCAGTTCAAATTATTATTGAGCAACCAAGATCAGTCAAGATCAGAATTATTAGTATTATTATAGCACTTATTTTAGTCAAGCATCACATTGTCAATCATTCGTCATGTTTTTATGTAATTTTATTCATGTTTTGTGATCATTTGTTTTGTTAGTAGTCACACATGCAGGAAATCAATCAAGCAATCAAATTATCCTTGAAGGTGATGAGTACATGACTTCAGTACATCAAAGAATTTAGATTTGAGTGATGAGTTGAAACAATAGTAAATTCATTATTTTTTTATCATTTAGACTCTTCCCGAAAAAGGGTAAGCTCTCTTTATATATCATCATATTCATTGTGGAGGTAGAAATACTAAAGCAGAGTTTGACTTAGGAAAGACACTATACGGAAGAACCCTTTCCCCTCTTTCATGTGTGTAGGTTTTCAGATCTGAAGCTAGTTGGAGGAAGATGGAAGACTAATTGTTCATTCATACATTCAAGCCCTACAAGTTGTGAAACCACAAAAATTAGATTTTCTCAATAACAGATGATGTTCTAACAATGACCTCATGAGAATAGGAGCTACAGATTAGAGACTTTAGACTTTTGTTTTAAGATCCTAAAAAGGAGTCCAATCTATTGTCGTTTTTTCCAGTACACCTTAGGATGACCCTAGAAGGTAGCCAACTTTCATCATCAAGAATCCTAGAGATGAATGGCCAACTCAGTGAGTAAAGGGTTCTAAGCCTTTAATCCCTGCACTTTAGGCTCTGTGGAAACAGGGAGGGTATTTCCCAATTGAGTTCACAAGAATACTATTACACTAGTGAACACTTCTTCACAAATAGGTTCCTTTTTATTGCAAACAAACATCATTCAACAAAGGTATGGCCGATCTTCACACAAGTAATCATCTATTTTCTAGGAACAGGGTATTATTTCAAACTTGTACCTCAGAATTGATTAAATTCAATTTAATATTGCCATCATTATGAGTTCATGACTAAGTATCTTAGTTGCTACATTAGATTACAATAATTTACAGTGAACAGTCCAGTGTCTCATCAATTGGGAACGGAGTCGAATATATGACAGTCAGTAATGCATGAGTCAGCTAACCATGAAATAAGTGGCTTATCTTCATAATGCCTTACACTATGAAAATTCACAATTCCTACATGACTTCTTATCAAAATCTTGAGCAATTGCTTAACAACCTACAATTCCCTTCAAGTATTTTAATTAACCCCTTGAGCTAAAACAAGAATAGAATCATACATTCAAATAACCATTGAAAGACAAATGAAAAGACACTTGGTTTTCCATTTATAATATGTAATAATTGTGTACAAGAGAGCGCATGCTTCAGTTTTACAGATTTGTTTTGATGTTAGGATCCATACAAAACTTATTTTAAGAATACCATATACGAAACTTGGACCCAAGACAATGTCCTAGCTTGTTCACTATACATTTTGTATTGCTTTAGTTCTCTGCATTCTACCTAAGTCATTTCTAGACTCAAAATCTAACCCCCTATAATGAGCCTTGAAATCCCTTTTATAAGCCAAGGGAGCAACAAGCAAAGGGCTCATTATAGTTACATTTTTTATATTTCAAAGTAATTTCACCTCGTAGGGTTTCATTCCTGAACCGTTATATTTTTTCATTCACACACCACAGGAAAGAAAAAGGCAAAAAGGAAAAATAGGCACCAAACCATTAGTCGGAGATGTCATGCAAGCCTTCCAAAAGGCACCACCATCAAAATATGCACATCGCCAAAAATTGGGAGAAGTCACCATCACCAGCAACAGCCAAAAAACCCCTAAACCAGCCACATAGGAAGTACATATCATAGCACCCAGGAACCAAACACTACCAAGAAAGACATGCAGGTGTCACCCAGCCTTGTCAGTCATTGAGTGAACACCCTCACCAGGCCTCTGCATAGAGAGTGGAGTTGTAACTACTACCTCATCATCTGAGTCAGGATATGGCACCAGAGAAATAGGGTAATGACTAGCACCAAGGCCAACTCCTTCACCTTCCTCTGAAGAGCTATCAGTAATTATCACCAGGGAGTTGAGTTTCTCCGAACAAACCCTAGGGTCTACATCCATTCTCATTAATTATTTCGCAAACACCTCAGACCCTTTCCCTTTAACTTTGACCAATTCTTCAGAACAGGCCCTTGCTCAGAGGTTGTAAGCACTTTTGACAATAATTCTCTCAGCCCTTTTGTGAGCAGTCCTCTTAGCCTTCAGGATAATTGGCATTTCCTCCACCATGAGTTTCACTTCTGGCTCATAGGTCAACTGCTCCTTTAAACTTAACCTTTGTGACCTGTGCACTAGCATAGAAGAAGAACTTGGTCGCCTCATCTTATACTCAACATGAACCCAACGCTAGATATATAAGGAAAATACCAGCCACAACTGCCTAACTATTCCTATGTGCAGACAATGCGAGTTCCACCAACACCAAACACAAAAGAGGTCATCAAAACACGGCAATAAAAGCATACGCATCAATATGCCAGTATATCACCTTGGTGAGAACATATTAGGTAGCAAAATTTACTACCCCAGCAACCGTGAGAAATAGCCAAAGGCACTGATAAAAGTAAACGAGTAAACAAACTGTAGAAAAATATTTATTAAATAGAGGAATCAAAAGCATGTTGCAATTAATGGCCATCCTGATTTTCCCGCGTGACTGAAAAATCAATCACTTGCATGCCGCATCTTATCCGTCAATCGTCATGGATTAAAACTCGATCAACGAGGATCGTTAAGAATCGCCACTTGCTTTATCATTCGTAATTAGAAATAGCCAAGAGATGCTTTAAATTTTCCATGTACTTGACCACATCCAAACTCCATCATCCTTGACACGTGCACCATCGATCCTGATAATCGCAGGTAAATCTGGGCCACAAACTGAAACACATCGCCCATCACTAGTTCATCCTTCCCACAAAAGTCTCATCAAGCAATGGCACCAAGGTTAGCGATGAGACATCACTCATTGATTGTGGTCGTGGAAGGATCTTAACCATAGACAACTGCTCGCATCGCTCATCGCGCATCGACATCTGCCCAAACAATCCTAACCCATGACAGAAAAAGCTCGCGCGATGGGGAGGAACTCAACCCATCGGTGGTCGTGGGTTCCACCTGAAACTGGAAAGGATGACATGCAATAATGAGGAAGCCAGTGATGTGACCCATAACAAATCCTTGGGAGCCACGTACATCATCCATCGTGTCTCGTGCATTGTCCCTCCTTAGATCAATGCCAACCAGCAAAGCTTCACACCTCAATGATGGGACATGACCTAGGCATCGGCGGTCGTGGGTAAACCTTCAATCTACACAAGACAATCGACAATAGTTAAAAGGGTGGCGATGGGTCAAAATTTTTACTACATCACTCATCGGGTGTTACTTCCCAATGTAGATAGACGAACACACGAGGGACTATAGGCGGCCGATCGGAAGAAAAGAGAGGGCATTGCTCATCGCAGGTTACAAAGGGAAATTTGTAAACAAACATGTGATGGGTGATACAACATTCAAAACTTGACTTAAGAAATATTTGAAGAACGTGCACCAAAGGTTGTTTTAAAAGGGGACCATCTAGTCACAATGAGAAGAAAAATGAAGGGGTCGATAAAACCACGAGACCTAAAGCCATGAGTGATTATGAAAAGACTGGGAATTGGATATAGCCAGTCAATTCAGAATTAGAAACCTGAACCAAACCAGGGTGTGACCATGAATAACCATTATAAACCCCAACCCTATAACAACAAGACAGTGATTATCAGGGTTAGATGATAAAAAAATTAGTGGAATGAGGAAGATTTGAGGGGTTCCACTAGTGGCTCCGACTGGGGATGTATGCCTCCTGTAGGCATAGCAAGATCTCAGAATCTCAGGTAAAAGCAGACCAGTAGACCAGAAGCTGGATCAATTAAGTATTCACAAACAGATCCTACACACCTTCTCCTTCTCTTCTTTCAACTTAGTTTGGTGGCCCCAGGCCACCAAAAGGAAAAGGGAAATCAATCCTTACCTCTATCAAAAACCCTGTCCTGCTTCACCTGCAATGGGCACACAAGTGAGTTGAGCGTTCTAGGACAATCAACATCATTCCACTTGGTGTCCCCAATCTCATTCAGTATGTTGCTCTCCTTTTCATCAGCTAGTGGGGCCAAGACCTCATATGACTGCACTGGAAGAGTAAAGAACTCATAATCTGCCTGATTGCAAATTTAGACAAGTAAAGCACTCATACACAGGAAGAAAAATGAAGGGGCCGGTAAAACCATGAGACCTAAAGCCATGAGTGATTATGAAAAGACCAAGAACCGAATATAGCCAGTCAATTCAAAATTAGAAACCCGAACCAAACCAAGGTTTGATCATGAATAACCATTGTAAACCCCAACCCTATAACAACAAGACAATGATTATCAGGGTTAGATCACAAAAAAAATAGTGGAACCAAGAATATTTTAGGGGTTCCACCACAATCTAGGGCAAACCACGCCCTTGACCAACCAATTCAAAACCAAATTTATATGGTAGGTTCCTCTGTGTCTACCCTCTATATTTTTGAAGTTTGATTCTATCTTTTTACTTTACATTTCTCAAAATTCATCTTAGTTTGTTGTGTTTTCATAGTTTACCTAGATAGATCATTTCATCCTAGAAATCATCCAATTAAAAATCATCTCAATCACATCACAAACCAAAAAAATAATGGATTAAGACTTTTAATCCACTACCCAATTGGGACAAATATGATTTAAGTCTTAGATCCCTTTTCCCAATCAAACATTTTGGTGAGCCCAATTGTTTCTTACACTTTAAAACTTTCTAAAATCTAAATAATATCATTTTAAAATCTAACTAAGATCTTAGGTTGTTTTCATTCATCATTTGTGCATACATAACTATCATAAAAATCATTGAAGAGGTCAAAATTGCATTACATTTTTCATTCATAACATAACTAGGGTTTGTTTCAGTAATTGCAAAAATAGATCTATCTCATTCTTGCATTGATAAATTTTCATTAGGTCATATAAAATTTGAAAACAACATTTGAAAGCATTTAAATTGATCATTTAGGCATATGCATATAGTGAAAAAGTGGAAAAGTGAATTTTTATTTTTGCAAAAGGATAGAAAGTTTTCAATTTCTAAATTAGTCAAGTTAGGATTAGTAAAAATTTTTAGTTCACAATTTTAAAATTGAATTTTCAATTACATTTATTGCTTGAGAATTTTAAAAATTTGCTTGCATAGTTGTATTTCATATTGCAAAATCACAATTTTGTACATTTCTAGAAAAAAATTTACTCTCAAACCTAAATAGTCACAAAACATACTACTCATTTATTGTACTACATTTATAGTTTTTGAATTTTTAAAAATTAATTCACTAGTCTGGGGCAGACCACACGTTGACCAACTTGTTTTTACTCAAATTTGTATGATAGCAACCTTTTAGGGTCTTTTGTCTAGATCTGCTTTCACTTTTTGTGCCCACCGTATTGTAACAGTCATTATCTCAGTGAATTATTTGTTAATAATATACTTTCATAATTTTTGAGTGCTTTTGAAAAATAAGTTCCTCTTTGAGATCTTTGGTTGATGTTTCATTTTGTCTTTGGTAACAATTTCCCTATGACTAATGAAGATAAGATTTCCTTATCTCCCAATGCATACCTTCCAAGTGAAGCTATCTTTTTGCAAGATTAAATATTTTAAAAACCCCTAAATAATGCTTTACCCACCCTTATAATGACATTGTACTTTTTCCGGTATTGCCTACTCATAATCCTCAACAATCAACAAGACCTACAATACCTCCATTAGAGATATTTTCCTCCTCCCATGTAAAGAGAGTGAATATAATTTATACCTCTCCCATTATGTATGAGAGCCCTTGATAGTGCCAACCAAGATGACTCCAAGCCCACAAACAATCCTCCATCCTATGAAAACAAAGGAAGTGATACACCCATTAGATTGGAACAATATTATGGCCAAGGCTTTAAGATTCTTGCTAAACAAGGTTGTGATATAAAAAAATGAACATAAAATTCACACTCTCTTAGAATAAAATCCATTTGAGGATACAAAAGGAATTGGTTATCAAGGTCATCTACCTTTACATAAGACATTTATTCCATCATTTAATCCAAACAAACCTCATAGACCTATTAGAAATGGTCACTTACCTTCTTTGCATCCTTTGTCTGGGATTGAGTGTACCTTATGCACACTTTTACAATTGGAATTCATTACATTACCTCCTCTGTGAGAAATAAAAGATGCTAAACACATGAATAAAAATTCATCTTTTTAGTGTATCATAGAATATTTGGTCATTCTATTGATAAGTGTCATGCTTTAAAGAAGAAATTAGATGGCATAGATCCATAGAAGGATGAATGTGATAAGATATTTAACTAAATAGTTATAGTGTTTCTCCTTGCTATGCGAAGTTGTAGTATCACATGATACTCATTACCATGCATGGGGGCACAAAATTATTTTTTGCAATCATATTTCATTAATAAGGAGAAACATTATACTATCCATATAGGCTCATCTTGGCCATTACACTTGGGGGGCAAGGATAGTTAGCCTCGTATAAGGTGTATTCCTTCATATAAGGGATCCTTTATGCATTCCATTATCTCCTTAAAATATTAGTTTAACAAGTACACTAAAATTTTAAGGGGGGACATATTACCCCACATATTAAGTATTAGATAGGATTTTAAGTTATGTGGCTCCCTTTAGTAGTGATATTAAACATGATATCCACCAAAGTGTGGCCTCATTTCTCATATAATGTCCCCTTTAGTAGCAATATCATATAATATATTCACTAAAGTGTGGCATCCAAAAGCTATGATAGTGTCCCCTTTGTGGTGGTGTTGCTCTTGATATCCCCTAAAAGTGTGGCTTTTCATGTCATGTAATGTCCCCTTAGTGGTGGTATTATGCTTAATACCCCCTAGTGGCATTACCCTTCATTTCATGATTTTCCCTCTCTTATTTGTAGTGTCATGTATAATACTCCCTAAGGATTGGCATGCCATGCATTGAGTAGTGTCCTTCAAAATATAATAATCAATTTTTTGGCATGCACCCTCTATGATGATGTTATTTATAATGCTCCTTGAGGCATGGCTATTTGACATTTTTTCCTCTGTGATGTTTTGTGCACCCCCTAAGGGGATTTTCTTCCCTCATGATGTTAAACTTTTGTGCACCCCATGAGGCGATTTTCATCCCTCATGATGTTCAAATTTTGTGCACCCTTGAGGTGATTTTCATCCCTCGTGATGTTAAACTTTTGTGCACCCCTTGAGGTGATTTTCATTCCCTATATTGTTTAAAAAAAGTGTTCTCCCTTAGGCATGATTTGCAAAATAGTCCATGGATTTGGCATAATGCAACTTGTTGATTCATGTTCTTGAGAACCCTTTTAACATGGCCACCTAGCATAACACAACTTGCTTTCTAGTGGAGCCATGTGTTTCATGAGCCACCTAGCATAATGTAGCTTGCTAGCCTTGTGGAACCCATCATATTGCATGGACACCTAGCATAATGCAACTTGATAGCTAGTAGATCTATGTAGCTCATGAGTGACTTGGCATAACACAGCTTGTTTGTCATTATGAGAGAACTATCTAGTCTAACCTCACATTCAAGAAATGGTATTTGGTATTTAAGAAAAAATTAAGACTGAGATCTCTTTTCCTTATTGACTCAAATCCATTTTAGTTCTAACCCTTGTGTTTTTTATTATATGTGTCTTCTTTATGTTGCATTATTTTTTATTTCTATCTTTTTGTTATGTTTGTATTGTGTTGTGTGTTTTCATCATGTATGCTTCATGTTTGACATGTTGCATTGCATCTCATACATGTGTTTTCCCTTTTCCTCATATCATTTTGTCATAGGATCTTGAATCTAGGGGCTAGCACATCCCTTTGATTCAATTACATCCTATCTCTTCAATATTTGGATAATTGAACCCTTCTTGAAATATTCTTACTTTATTGTGAGTTTGAGCATAATTTCATACTCTCACTAAAGTGGGGGCTAAATTTAGCATTGAAAATTGTCACCCTTGACAATTTCACACTATGGTTTTTCTCCCTCCTATGTGCTTGGACCTAATTATGCATTTAATTGCCCATTTTATAAATATCTTTGAAAAATCAAACAAGGGAGATGAAATTAAGAATTTAATATTTTCCCTCGACACTTTAGGACTCGACAAGGATAGGCTTATCCTAGGGTCCCCATGCCCTAGACCAACCTATTTTGGCTTCATTTCAGATATCTCAGTGTCGGTATTTTATTATTTAAAAATTTTAATTTATTTGTCAGTTATCAGTATTTAATTATTTTTAAATTAGAATAATTACATATAATACAAAGTATTTTCATAATTTTAATCCTAAGGAATTACTAGCATGTTTTAGAAAGCAATTGAAATTATTATTGAGAAACCAAGAGCAGTTAAGAGCATAATTATCAATATTATTGTAGCATTTATTTCACTCAAGCATCATGTCATTCATTCATCATGTTTTTATGTAATTTTGTTCATGTTTTGTGATCATTTGTTTTGTAAGTACTAATACATGTAGGACTTCAATCAAGCAATCAAATTATCCTTGAATGTGATGAGTACATGACTTCAGTCCATCAAGGAATGCAGATCAAAGTGGTGAGTTGTAACATTAGTCAATTCATTAATTCTTTCTCATTTAGCCTTTGACCAACCGACGGTAAGTTCTCTTTATATATCATCATAGCCGTTGTGGAGGTAGAAATATCAAAACAAGGTTTGACTTAGGAAAGCCCCTATATGGAACAACCCTTCCCCTCTTTTATGTGTGTAGGTTTTCATATCTAAAGCTAATTGAAGGAATATGGAAGACTAATTGAGCATTCATACATTCAAGCCCTACAAATTGTCAAACTACAAAAACTAGATTTTCTCAATCACAGATGAAGTTATGATAGTGACCTCAAGAGAATAGGAGCTACAAATCATAAACTTCGGGCTTGTGTTTTCATATCCTAGAAAGTAGGAATCCAGTCTAGGGCACACCACACCCTTGACTAGCCAATTCAATACCAAATTTATATGATAGGTTCGTCTATGTCTACCCTCTGTATTTTTGAAGTCTATTTTTGTGTTTTTGTATTAGATTTCTCAGAATTCATATCAGTTTTCTATATTTTCATATTTTACCTAGATAGATCATTTCATCCTAAAAATTCATCAATTAACAATCATCCCAAACACATCACAAACCAAAACAACAGTGGATTCAAACCCTAATCCATCATTTTGGATGTTCCTACAAGGTTTGTAGCCAAGTGGGTATTTGAGATCACTTTTAATCCACTACCTAATTGGGACAAGTGTGATTTAGGTCCTAGATCCCTTTTCCCAATCGAACATATAAATTGAGGGGGAAAATTAGGTTGAATTACAAACATGTTTATCTCATTTTTTGAGTCTAATATGACAAATCTTTACCTCGGGTGTGATAACCATAACTAGTCACAAAAGTATTTATATTATATCTATTCATGTTTTTCCCTGCAATCTAGTGATGGGTGACATAAAATGGTAATTAATTTTAAGGAGATATTTTAACTTTTAATGTGTTTTATTCTATTTTGGTAAGGTTTTTTGATGAAGTGCAGAAGAAGGTCCATTCGATTGACTAAAGGTTGATGGTTTGATGGGTTGGCTTGGAGGGGATGGTTGGACTTGGTTATAATTGAGGATGTTTGATTTGGGAATGAGATGTTTCTAACTCAAAAAAAATAGTGATCAAGACCTTTGTTTAATTTGAGATGGGTGATTGATCTTTCCTACTTGTGATAGGAAAGTTCTCAAGAAAGGTTGATTTGGATAATTGGAATAGTTAACTTAGGATAGGCTAAGTTTCTAAGATAATTTATATAGTTTGAATCTCAATTGAATATACTTAAGATCTGAAAGTTAGTAATTAAAGCTAGATCATGGTCAAATGGGATGGTTTGATTTAATTTAATTTGATTGATTTGATACTTAAGAAAGGAAAAAATATTAAGTGAGCAAGAATTCTGGATGATAGATGGTTTGACTAAATTATTGATTTCAAGATAGATTTATTTTAGGTTGTATGAAAGGTTATTTGGTATGGATATGGTTTAAGATTAGATTGAATATGGTTGAGTTGGATGAAGGTTTTGGATTTAATTTTTTTTATATCAAATGGTGTTGAGATGGATTTGTAAAGCTTAATTTATTTTATAATGTTATGGGATTGTGAGATTGGATTGGAAGTGATTGGGATTAATTTGAGGTTGGTTTTAGTTTTGGTTGGATAATCAATAGATCAATACCTTAGGATAATTTGAGTTTATTGGTGTTCTATACATAGGATAGGCTAGGTTCCTAAGTAAGATTTGATTTGGATGACTAAACTTAGGATAGGAAAAGTTCATACGAAAGTGTTAGAATTTGGATTTAATGTTTTGACCTTTAGTTGAATTTTTATTTAGGTGGAATATGCATTGTGGTTGAACTTGAAATTTTGGATTATGATTTGGATTGGAAATTTAGTTTAATTAGAGTATTTGTGATTATGAATTAGGATGAGTGGATTCAAATTAAGATTAATTCTTTGGATTTAGTCTAAGCTTTAGATTTGGATTGGGTTTAAATGATTCTGGATATGGATTTTAGATTAAATGGTTGGAGTTTGATTTGAATACTTAGATTATAGACCTTTGGGAGGTGGAAATTGGGTTATGTGATGTTCAATGGAGGATAATATTTTGATGTTTAAGGGATGGGTCAATAACATTAGAAGGTGGAATTTGGGTTTGTTTTGATGTTGTATTTTAGACTTGGTTTGTTAAAATTTGTGTATATTTCTAGCCCTAATAAGAGGTTTAAGAAAACAGTTTCAAAGTTTTTCATTAATTTTTTGGAATTTTTCAAATGTGTGACTTGGATTTTGAAGGAAAGTATGGGTTTCTCACAAAAAGACACACTAATCACATGAAAAACCTAAAAATTTCCAAGTAGGAGTGTACATGATTGTTATCTCACTAATATGTCTTGCCTAGTCATGATTTGGAGGGCTTATATTGGAGAGTTTTCCTTTTTTATAACCCAATATCACTCTTATGGAATGAGGGTGTAATATGTAGTCATATTGTTCTTTTTAGATTAAAAATACTATGTTTTTTTGTGTTCTTTCAAACTAGACAAAAGATGCAAAAGGGGTTTGTGTTTTGATTGAAATGATTTGAATATAACAATAGATCACAATAATTATTTGCAGTAGATATTAATTTTAAAAATACTGAAATTTTATGAAATACAATAGCAAAGAAATTCTATATTTAATCGTTGATCGGAATATTTATTTTTCCTTCAAAATAATAGCAACCCAATACGTAAAATATCACCACTTATCTAAATCAACACATGCCATAGCATGCAAGCTCATGCAAGTACATGCAACTCACATGCAAGCAACATACAAGTACATGCAACTCACATGCATAAATATTTTAGAAATAATACCAGAGTGACAAAAGAGTGCTTGCATGCCCTAGGCACCACCATGCAGTTGGAAATAAGTCTAAAATCTCAACGCCGCCTCCAAAAATGAACCAAATCAGCATGCACAACTAGACACAAGACATAAGGCCAGTACATGGAAAGGGTAAAACTAGTAAAGAGAAGGGTTCTACAACCAAAATTCAATATTCTCCTTTAGATCTTCCTAGACAGCTTTAAAAATCTGCATTAACCCTGAAAACTTAAATTATAAACTCCACAATAATCCTAGTTGTGATCTTTGTATGAAATCACCAAGAATCTCCTAGATTGTCTTTCAATAGCATAGAATATGTCACTTGTAAGGGTTTTCATCCTCACAAACCAGAGAGAAACAATCTCCTCCAAATCCAGAGCAATATTCGAACATAAATAACATACCAAATGAGCTCTCAATTCCCCTTTTTCTAAGCCTTTTTAGGGAACTTTCCAGAAACTCCTTTTTTAAAATTAATTTATTAATTTATTAAACCTTTCAACTCCAAAAAGTGATTTATTTTATTTTAAAATATTTCTTGTCACTGGAAGCCACTTTTTAGCATCCCAACGTTTAAAACTTTTCATCCTCGTTTCAACAACCTATAACACTAAGGTTCCCACCTTAAATATTTTAATTAAAATAATAACATTAGGGAATTTAATTAAATATAGCTCATTAATATGTATCCAAATTACATAAACGGTCAAAAAGCATCAGAATCCAAAATCGACTATGCAGGAGTGATCCCAATGATGAAAGATGATGAACGGACCTAATCGGGTGACTTACTATAAATATATGCTCCCTCCAAAAATCTTGGATCCCGGATCGGAAGTCAGAAATAATATTCAAAAGCATCATAGAACTCCTATAAACCATCTTGGCTCACTGGTAACATCAAATTACCCCTTTGATTAGGCTAACGCAAACCCAGAAGGGCATCTCTAATTTCAAAGCAAGAGAACCCGAAAATGAGGAAATTTCATCGGGGAGAACATGCATGGCCTACACACTCATTTTATGGGAAAAATGTGAGTAAATTCCTAATACAATCCATAAATCAATACATTATAATCAAATATGGTTGAGTGGTCTTAACTAGGCTTGTACAAGATTATTAAGGTTGTCCTATATACTAGAAGGTATATGAGGCCTAATTTTGAGAATGATAGCCCATCTACAATCATGTGTTCATGAAAAATTATAATTCCAATTCACCTTGTCTCCTTACAAAAAGGGGGCACCAAGGCTAAGTTGAACATTATGGTACTCCTTTGAGGTATAAAATTATCTCTCCCCCCTTATATACCCCACCAAAAATATGGTTTAAATCATCTCCCAAGGTGATAAATCTTTACATAGTCCCATTAGAGGAAATAAATGAAAAATATTTCATGTCCAAGATTGCCTTGTGACATGAGGAGAGAGCATACACAATTACCTCCCTTGTGTTCTAATGTAAACAAAAAAGAATAATGTGATTATTTTGATCTCTAAGGTCACTTTTCATTTTGAGGAGAGAGAATAAATGTCATTATATCCTCACAAATAAAATAAATTTATTTTCCCTTAATAAGATTCATCCCACAATAATTTATCCCAAACTTGGAACATTCTGATTTTTTTCTCGAAATCACATGTTTTTTAAAAAACTAATGATTTAAGCCTTGATGGATTCCATCTAAAGTGTTTCAATTGGAGAGGGTTAGATAAGACCCCCTTAGATACAACCTCTCTAGTCTTAAAATATACCCACAATGGAGTCTCCTTCACACCTATCAAAATGTTGGCAAAAAGTATTTGATCAAAAAAAGTCATTTAGAAATCATGTTTGGTAACTACGTAGCTCTTATATAAGCTTTCCAAAAAGTATAATTTTAAATATATTTAATTTTATTATTATATTTATATTTTATTTCTTGTGAATGTTGTTTTTTCACTAAACATCAAGGTATTTGTTTCAAACATTCAAAAAAATAGAGAAAAATTCTAAAAAATATGTGTGCATTAGGTATTAATGTTCTTATTTCATCAAAAAAATAAAATTTAATTTCAATACATACAAAACAAGTTATGCATGACGACATACACCTATGTTCTAATTATAATTACTTTCACTTCCAAAATTAATTTTAAAAAAACTATGCAATAGAAATTATGAAAAAATATCCATGCACTAGATATTTTGATATTAAAATCTATATTTTAAAAATTATAATTTTATCCTTTCAATAAAAAAATTTGTGTGACAACATAAACTTCACTTTTTAAAAATGTTGTTTTCTATAAAATTATGTTATTAAAAGTTACGTAAAAAATCACAATTTTTTTCTAATTTTTTTTAAATATATATATTTGGAATCTACACAAAAATCCTCACAAGTCACTATTTCACATCATCTCCAAATTATTAATGTTTTAGTTTCTATAGGTTTCATTAATTGATTTTCTAAAAAAATTGTTGATATTGTAATGTAAAATTGCACCCCATTGTAATTTCACATACATTCTTGCATCCGCTTTAGTGTCCACTTCCTTAGAACTTGTGTAAGCTCATTTGAGCCCTTGCATAAGCCTTTTTCCCCTCTCATGATGCTCTGGACCCATTTTCAACAGCTACCCTCGCGCGTCAACTTCGTGTTGAACCCTATCCTTTTCCTTTTCGTGTCATTTTGTAACGTGATGTGTCTAGACACTAGAGCACCGT
Organism: Sequoiadendron giganteum; assembly: GCA_007115665.2. Taxonomy (NCBI): domain Eukaryota; kingdom Viridiplantae; phylum Streptophyta; class Pinopsida; order Cupressales; family Cupressaceae; genus Sequoiadendron; species Sequoiadendron giganteum. The sequence continues at coordinate 402,396,325 of CM021108.1, forward strand.
GCAAATTTTTGTGCATCATGCTAGCATCTTGTGACATTTCAACGTTCAAACAATCTCTTCCAAGCATGTTTGCCACTTTTCACCTACCTTTGTTGGTGGTAATGGCCTAGGATGCCTTGTAATGGATCAGGAAGCTTCTTTTCCCTCTTTAAAATTTATCTTTTCAACTCATTTGGCCTTCTTCTCCTTCTTGGCTTTTATCTTGGTTGGACATTCTCCCATTTTTGTCTTGATATATTGCTTGCATAGCTCCATATAGCTTGCTCCGACAACACTCTCAAGCTCTTATAGCGCTCTTTGCAAAACTCTTGGCTCTTGCAGCTATCGTTGCCTCCCTCTTTGGCTTCCTTAAGCCTTGTAGCCGACATATCCCTTATCTTGTGCTTGCAAGCATCTTGGAATTTCACACATCCCCTATCAATTGCATCTCTATACGGGTTCTCCTCCTTGAGTGTGGATTGCTTTTATCATGCCATATTCTCTTACTTTGGTCACTTTCTCTATCTACTTGGTTGTCTGTGGAGGTGGGAACACCAAAATGAGGGTTTGACTAAGGCAAACCCCTATATAGCCCTAACATTTTCTCTCAATCTTACATATGCAAGTATTGAAGATATTCACTAGCTAGATGCTTCATTACTTGGGTTGTTGTGAGAATTTTCCTTCTCCATTCTCTTTAGTTCTATCATTTACTTTACTTTATTCTTGGTTCTATTACTTTCTATTACTTTCTAGCATTTTGTAAGTTCTTAGCAATCCGATTGCTAGTAGTCGCTTTGTTGTTTTCTATGATAAAATTGGTTTTTGGTCTGTACGAGATGCCAACACCTTTGGGAATCCAACGCGTCGAATTGTCGTCCCTATTCTGTGTCACGATCTTTTGGTCGAGAGTGCATCAATTTGTCCAGAAAACCTTTGTGATTTACTCTTTCTGGTTCTAGAACTCTCGCTTTGTTCCTTGAAGTTGCTTAGGGCAGTTCACCCCTTGGGAATCTCTTGAGAACAAAGAGACTCATGAGTAGAGAATCCCCGTTCTCTACATTTTGGTGAACCTGATGTGAACCATAGTATTTTTCAAAAAACTAAGAATTTGTTTACCCCAACTTGGTGGGGTCATAACTTTTGACTCGATGTTCAAAATTCAGCACCGTTTACACCATTGGAAAGGTTTCCAAGAGGACTAGTTCAATCCCTAAAATACAATGCCTTTGGTATCCGAATTTTAGATATTGACGCAAGTTTCAACCCCAAATTTTGCTTTGAAGACCTTCGAAAATACAAATTACTAGAACCTAGAAAATACAGAAAAAATCCAAAAATCTAGATTTTTTGGTTTTTCTCAGTTTTGTCACCCATGGATTACTCTAGCTTGACCGACGTGTCTATATCTCTATTTTAAAATGTATTTTATGTCTTTATTTCTTCTATCCCTTTCCAACTTTGTTAAGAACCTTCAAGAAGTTCTCATACAAGCTTGTGAAAGTGAGTTCTTGTCTCCTTTCTTATTATTCTTTGTTGATCCCTCTCCTGAAACTCCTTCTAAGAATATTTTTGTGCAAGAGGATGAAATCATTGATACCTTTCTTAATGTTACTCTACCTTCTCTTCATTCTGATGTACTCTCTTCTAGAGATGATGCATTAGTGAACGATTAATCTCTTTCCACATTTAATCCTCCTCGGATTGATGTTGAGAATATGTCTTCAAATAATTATTCTACTAGTTTTGATGAGTCTGTAAATGTAATTTATGTCTCTAATACCCCTCAAAGTCCTAAGAGATTGGATATTTATCTGACTCTAGCTATTCCTTTTCCTAAAAGGATTTGTTCTATTGGCGGTGTCCCATTTGATAGCGATTCTCTTGATCTTTATATGGCTCCCTCTTACAGAGCGATAGCACATACTTATAATAATAGAATGAATAAACAACCAAGCCTTCTTCAAGCTCCTAAACCTGTGACTAAAGCACTTGGTGATTACTATCTTTTCAAGAAACTTTGTGTTACTTTGACTAATATTTCACTATAGGACTTGCTTCAATCTACTCTGATTTATCAAGGTATGCTTCAAGAAGCCTTGCAAAAGATCCTCTTGCCTTCTTCTACCGGGCTGGTGGATGTTAATGCGTTGATGGCTCATATTCATGTGGATTTTTCAAATATCACGTTCTATCCGTAAGAACTCCCACCTCCGAAAGTACAGAATCAAGCGAACCCTCTAATGATCATAGTTAACATTAATGATATTGGCATTAGACGTACACTCATTGGAGCTAATTCGGCACTTAATGTATGTAGCATTGATATATTGCCTAAGATTACTATCGATTCATCTTCTCTTAATGCTTTTTTTGTTTTCATTTGTGGGTTTGATAATGTCGGTCAACAAGCCCTAGGCACAATAGTCTTGCCTTTGAGGTTGGGACCCATTATCGTACCCAACCTTGTATATGTTATGTCATAAAAATTACCATATAACCTTCTTCTTAGTAGACCGTGGATTCATACTATGGGGGAAATCTCATCTACCTTGCATAAATCTATTAAGTTCATTTGCAATAATCAAGTAGTCACAATCATGGTTAACCCTAAGGCTATGCACTTATGTGAGATGGCAGTTTTCGGTCAAGTTTCGGTTGTGCCTACTCTTATCCCTTCAATTTCTTCTGATGTGTCAATGCCTACTCCAACAGTACCTATCACAAAGGAGGCTCTTGAGATAGATGTCCCTAAAGAAGATCCTTTTGAAGCAAGAAATCCTAAGTCTTCCTCTTCTCAAGAAAATGTATGTCTTGGTGATGATTGGGGTTCTTTAGACTTTACATAATCATAGCTCCATATAGCTTAATACAACAGCACTCTCAAGCTCTTACAGTGCTCTTTGCAACACTCTTGGCTCTTACAGCTATCTTTGTCTCCCTCTTTGGCTTCCTTAAGCCTTGCAGCCAACATCTCCCTTATCTTGTACTTGCGAGCATCCTGGGATTTCACACATCCTTTATCAATTGCATGCCTATCTCAAGATATGGGTTCTCCTCCTTGAGCGAGGATTGCTTTTATCATGCCATATTTTCTTACTTTGTTCACTTTCTCTATCTACTTGGCTATTTGTGGAGGTGGGAACACCAAAACAGGGGTTTGACTAAGGAAAAACCCTATACATCCCCAACATTTTCTCTCAATCTTACATATGTAGGTATTGAAGATATTCACTAGCTAGAGGCTTCATTACTTGGGTTGTTGTGAGCATTTTCCTTCTCCATTCTCTTTAATTCTATCATTTAATTTACTTTATTCTCAATTCTATTACTTTATGTTACTTTCTAGCATTTTGTAAGTTCTTAGCAATCCGATTGTTAGTAGTCACTTTGTTGTTTTATGTGATAAACTCAATTTTTGGTCTGTACGAGACGCAAGCACACCACTGGGATCTAGTGTGTCATGTTGTCATCCCTATTCTGCATTGTCATCCTTTGTCCAAGATCCCATCAGTCTGCCCAGAAATCCTTTTTGAGTTAATCTTTTTGGTTCTAGAACTCTCGCTTTGTTCCCTAAGGTAGTTTAGGGAAATTCACCCCTTGGGAATCTCTTGAGAGCAAAGAGACTCATGAGTAGAAAATCCCTCTTCTCTACATATATTAATGTCCATCTTCACCAAAACGTGGGACACAATATTGTGGGATGACCCATAAATATAAATGTAAACTAAAATATTAAGAAATAAGTCTTTAAAAAACTCATCAATAGTTTGTAGTAATCCTTAGTCTTAAAAAATCTCATCAATAGTTTGTAATAATCCTTTATGGTTGCAGTGTACTTCGACATTGAGTTGGCATGTGCTACAATAATTGCAATAAATCTCCTTAGAGCATCCTCATTACTACTCACATCGGAGTACAAGTTTGGTGATGATTTCCTCCTACATGAAGCATGGGAGGAAGAGGCAACTTGCTAATTTAATTCGATGGTGTGATAACCCTGACATACTTCTCATAGTCACCTTGAGAGCCTGTTGAGAATGGATACTCCTATCCACCTCACAAGCTTGCATCGTAAAATGGATTTTATAGGTGCCATATTTGACCAGAGGCTAAAGGTGATAATGAAGCACCTTAGTGGCAGGGATCTAAAAGCAATAAAGATGATCATGGGTGTTGATTTCTTGTTGGATGATGGGAGGTATAGAGTTAACACTGACATAACCTTATGTTTCATGGCCTCCCTTATGGATTTAGGTGAGAAAAAGGTGTTGTTGTAGGAGCTAGCTTTGTAACTATTTGAGAAACACAACCTTGGAGGGTTGGAGGAAACACTAGGTGTGACAAGGTATGGGGTCAGAGTCCCAAGGCTAAGTGATGTTTAGAGAGTGTGTGAGGAGGGTGTTGAGATGGTATGGGTTCCATTCCTCAAAAAATTTTGCACGGTGACGCTCATGCAACACAGAGCTTTGATGCGGATGGGTTGCCAATTCTTGAAAAAAGTTAACAAGTTGGAGCCTATGGATGACTTTGCATGGATAGTGGAATTTGATGCCATCTTTGACGTGCTTAATTAGATTCCCCCCTTTGATCATTGGTTTTGTATATGGTTTTATTTTCTCATGGTGCTCATGTAACTAGTTGTTTACGGCCTATTCATTGTCCTGGATAGCTTTCTATGATATTGTTGAAACATTAAAGTCTTTTATCTTTTGTAAGCTTATTATAATTAATATAAGTATAGGTGTTCTTCACCTTTTACCTAAAAAAAAATTAACTAAGATCAAGAGGAAAAATAAAAAATGGAATGAGATTTTTTGGAGGTGTCATGATAGAGTGGGCAAGCGATGAGTGAAGAAAAAGTGTCAAATGTAGGGTGCAGATGTTGACATGTGACCTACAACTAAAAAATCACAAAAAATCAACAAAGGATTAGTTTTTGAGACATGGATCACATCAAGTGTTTCAAAATATGAACAAGGAGAAATGAAGGGGAAATAAATATTTAAACACAAAGAAATGAGCCTTATACCTTTCTTTGTATTTCACCACCATTTAAGTTGAAAGAGGTTGAGTGCCCACCTTGAGGAGTCTTTCAAAATATTTCCCCAAAACCTCTTGTTACACACACAAGGGTGTGTTGTTATGCTCAAGATGTGTGATTAAATAATTTGAAGGTATTTAGTTTCTCTTTAAACCAACAACATGACCTTGAGTTCAATGTGTGCTATGAATGGAATGATCATCACAAGGTTCCATTTATAGATTTTGAGGATAGATGATCAAGGTTTGAGATTAGATTTTGAGATCAATGGATACAATTGCATGAGGGATTTGGAGAAAGGATTTTGAGATCTAGTGGCACCTTATGATTGGTATAGGATTTTGAGATCTAGTGGTACCTTATGCTTGGTACACTTGGAGAGGGAAATGATTAATTGGATTTGGATAATTATGATACATTAAATTGATCAAATGGTGGATATTAAAATTCCTCACATGTATGATAAGGGCCATGAGGAAGTGTGGTGATATGATGTGTGACTAATATCATGCACGTGTGATAATCACATGTGTCATGACCCCTTCATTCTAATACTTTGAAAAACTTTATAATTACCTCATTTTAAAATATTTTATATCTTGCATCATTCTTTGGATGCATATTATTCCATTTACTTGTGTACATGTTCTTGGAGAGATTTTAGAAGTGTTGCTAATATGCATTTGAATATAATAATCTTTCTTTTATTATCCTAGTCTATCATTGATCTATAACTAGGGTTAAAATTCGAGACAAAGGGAGCCCTTTCTCTCCTTACATCTACATTATCATGGAAAAATACCTTGAGTGATACATCACATTCTCTTAGATAATAAACATATGGAAAGGCATTGCAGATGTCAATGGGATGGACATTTTCACCCATCTCCAATTTGGAAATCACGCCATTATTTTTTAGGAAGAATTCATGAAGTAGAGAACTCTTATGCCTTGGCATCAATTCGAAAAATAAATGAGGCAAAAATGGGGGTATTTTTCTTCAACTCCTCTTTGCACCTATATAAAAAAGTATCAAAAGCATTGGGGTCTAGAATTGGAAAACTATTGACAAGTACCTTATGGCTCCTTTGTTCATTGTGGCATGCAAATCCTCCTCGTAGATCTCTCTAGTCAACTTTTTCAAAGCACAACCTTGTCGCATGGAGAGGTGAGTGGCTTTACTTGGTTGGGAGACCCACCATAATCAAAGTGATCCTCTCAATCCTTCTTTATTATTTCCTATATGTCATCAGAGCGCCAACCTCCATAGTTAAAATCTTAATAAATGTATGAAGGATTTTCTCTAGCAATATGACGAGGAGAAACAAATATTTCTCCTTATAGCCTAAGACAAGGTTTTCTTGTCATACTCCTCTAAATCAACAAGTATCAAACACATCTATACAAAACATCACCCTCTAGGCTAAATTAATCTAGAATATATATGAAAACCCAAATTCTAAATGGAGTCTCATGACCTAAGAAAAAAGTACCTTCACTTTATGGAAAGATAATGAATGTTCACCATTCATGTTCTCTATTTAGGGTATCACATTTGAAACTTCTCTTGGGAACTCAAGGATGGTAGAAAATCCTTGTTCTAGTCTAATACTTGGAATAGGAATAAACCACTATAGGAAAAAAATTATCTCAATGACATATTGATAAGAAGATGGGACACAGGCTCTAAGAGTACATTCATAACAATTTTGAGGGCATTAAAACTTGTAAATGGAAACACTTTAACTAGCTTTTAAGTTGAGGACAATTCATCGTATCAACAATTTTTAGGGCATTTCATCATATAGCTTGCAAAAAGACCTTTAAGTTGCTCCAACCAAGGTTAAAATGAAGTCTAGATGTGAAATTTAAGTCCAAATCACTCTTTCAAGCCCCCTCCATTTTTGTAAATGTTAATGCACTCGATTTTTTAAAAACCAAAATAGGAACTTTAGCACCTCTTCGTCTTTTTTCCATTTTTAACACGCTTCAATTAAAATTAGAAGAAGACACCCCTTGTAATTTTTTCCTTTTTTATATTTCCGCCTTTCTAACCAAAATTGGAACTTAGAGACCTAATTACCTCTTAAGCAATTTTTGGAAATATAGAAAATTGACCTCAAAAAGGAAAAAAAAAAGTGATTTGATTTGTTAAATCATGTTCTCTCATTTAGTTATTATTGTATCTTTGTAAATGGGGTCTATAAGACCCTTGTATTTAGTGCATAGTTGTACTTTAATATAGATTATAGTGTGGGTTTTGGTTCATCCATGATTAAAATGAAACCCTTTAAAGGAAATTAATTATTGTCATCATTTGGCATTTTCCACACCTCATCTTGTGAGGGTGTTGTCATGTTTGTAATGATCAAATCATAATAATTGTGTAAGTATGAAATTAATTATTAAATGTTGTAATTACAATTATGGATGTTATGGGTGAATCTATATTGTATTTCAATAATGGTTGAATGTTGTATCATTTATTGTGGCCTATCTTGACATTGATGTCAAACAAACTTGGCCTTCCATTTTGTTTTTCCCATGTTTTTCTTTTTAGCTCCTTACCTTCATGCTTAGGAGCTAGTGTGGCTTTTCTCCTTGTTTCTTGGGATACATGCCCTTCAGATGACTCTAGTGTGGCTAGGTTGGTGCCCATGGTTCCTTAAATGTTTTTCTCAAAGCATATTGTAATAGCTTGTAAATTGAAAAAGTTATGTCTTAATGAAAAACTACATTTGTATATTTTATGTGCCTTAGTGCATATCTAATTTTAGGGTATTGGGGTTGCGTCAACTCTAATATCGTCCTAGGTTTTAGGGCATCAAAGTTGTGCCAACTCCAACACCATCTTTAGTTTTGGGCTTGGTGTTGGGGTATTGGAGTTACAATACCCTATAGGAGTATTTGGGTTATAAGAACTTTGATACCGTCTTGAGTGTCAAGTATCAAATTTATGTCCACTTTGATACCATCTTGATCAAGGTATTGGAGTTGTGCTAGCTCCAATATTGTATTGATCAAGGTATCAGAGTTGCCCACTTTGATAATGTCTCAAGGTATCGAAGTTGTGTCCACTTTCATACTGTCTTGATTGGGCTATCAAAGTTGTGTCTATTTTGATATCATCCTTGGGGTATCAAAGTTGTGTCTACTCCAATATCATCTCGCTTGGGGTAGTGCCCACTTTGATACCATCTCCCTCAAGCTATTGAAGTTGTGCACACTCTAATACCGTCTTGATTGAGGTATTTGAGTTGTACCAACTCTAACACCACTTCAATCGATGTATCAAAGTTGTGCCAACTTCTATAACATCTCAATCAAGGTATCGAAGTTGTGCCCACTCTGATAATGCCTAGATCTCGGTTGAGGTATTGGAGTTGTGCCCATTCCAACACCATCTTTGAGCTATCAAAATTTTGTCCACTTTGATACCATCTTGCTTGGGGTGTCAAAGTTGTGCCAATTCCAATATTGTCTCAGTTGAGGTATTGAAGTTGTGCCCACTTTGGTACCATCTTTGGGGTATTATAGTTGTGCCCACTTTGGTATTGCCTTGAAGTATTGGAGATGTGTCAACTTTGATGCCCTCTCTTGTATTAGAGTTGAGAGGACTTTAATACCCTCTCAATGTCGACAAGGGGAGAGGTTTGATGCCTATTAGAGATATCAAAGTTGTAGGAAGTCCAATGCATGTCAAAGGTATAAGAGTTGTATGAAGATTGATACTTCGTCAAGTATCGAGAATTGGTGAAGTCCAATACCTTGTTGGGGTATCAAGGGTCGGAAGAAAAGGGTGACCTCTAGAATAGGATTAAGTAAATGGTAGTATTGGTTTTCTATGTGTCTTAACCCAATGGAATTTGGAGGGTGGTTTGATAGAGATGTTTGAAGGGTGTTAATGGTTTGGGAATCTTGTCTCTCTCCCATGCCTCATTTTTCATGTCAACTTTGTTGCTTTATCCCAAGGTAGAGCTAAGTCTTCTGCTTATGTCCTCATGTTGTTACATTGGTGTCCATGACAAGTGCGCCATCATGGGTTGCATATGACACCTTGTGTGTGTTAGTTTGTGTTGTGGTTATGTATCACCACTTTTGTTTTGTGAAAAAAATTGTTTGATCATCTTTTGTCCATTAATGTTCTAGTGTAAAAGTTGGGACATTACAAAAGATTTCAACTTCTTGCATAAAACACTACATCTCTAGAAGAGATAGATTGAGACACTTGAGTAGGCTAAAATTCTTTAGATTTTCCATGAGGACTCCAAGAACCTCTCCAAATGAAAAGGAAGAGGAGAAAGAGAAGCTTGACTCATAATCAACCTTTATATAATAGAGATCGTCTTACAATGTAGTAGGGACAAGAATATGATTTTGACCTTCAAAAATTTGTGTACCTTCATCTTCACCAATGACCATGTAAGATTTATTTATTTGCCAAAGATCCATCTAACATTATAGAATTGAGCATAGACAAAGAGGTATGCAAAATCTTCATCTCCTTTCCAAGAGTTTACAGTACAAGAAGAGGAATACTTTCTTGAAAATATGTTGCTTCAAGAACAACTTCATTCAGAGTTTCTCCTTCAAATCATTCAAGGGATCTTTTATAAGACATTTATCTCTCCAAATATTATCATGATGTCTTGAATCCCTATTGTTTATTGTTGATCGAGCTCAATATCTACTACTTTGTCAAAGTTCATCCACTCTCATGCATTAGGATGCATAATTGAATTGTTGTTCTTGAGCAATTATGTCAAGATATTTAAAGTATCTAGAAGGGCTATAAGTGGTGCATTAGGGGTCTCTAGCACTATAACCTTGTTAATCCTCATGGCAAATGATTTTTTGAGTACTCTTTGGCAATCAATTATCAAATGTGGTATCATCGTCCACTCCAAGCAAATGGGTGTTTGGGCTTGCCAATTGGATGCTACACCTAGAGAGGGTGTTGTCACAAAAGGCTATTGGAAATTGCTAAGACAAATACCAATGTTGATTCAATTGCAATTGGTTTTCCAAAGTCGCAAGTGGTTGTGCCTGTTAAGAATAGTGGACTATGTTGGGGTGGATCTTTTTTACAATATGGTCAATAGAAAAAGGTTTGGCATATTATCTACATTTTCTTAGGAAAAAATGTTTCCTATCAATCTTCTAAGCCCATGTGTTTTTTCTTTTTCTTTTTTTACTGCAAGAATCGGGTAGCACGACCCCCTATAAACTACAATGCACCTTGTAAACTTTTTAACGTGATCGGCGACGCTGGCGAAACACGCCCTCCGGTACCACGAGGGTGGGGGAGACTAGACCTCGTGACCAACCTCCTGCAACAGGAAAGATTTAGCCAACCGAGATAGGGCCCCAACCCTTCTAAGCCCATGTTTCAAGTCCTTAGCAAAAAAAAAAAAAATTGTAATTATTTGGATGTACTTGACCCTTTTAGGGTGTTTTTTTAAGCAATACATTTGTTTCATTGTAACATTGTTTTGTGCTTTACTTTATGGGTGAGGACCCCAAATAGAACCTTCACTCTACCAATAAAAAAATATATTGATTTCAATGTTAAAATTTAAAGTTTGATGGAAACTAGGGGGTATTGCATGCATGTACACAATATACAAACAATTACAATATAAAAATATAGGAAAGGGGGGTTTTAGAACACATGAATTGATAATAAATTATAGAAACGTAGAAATTGATTTATGAACAAAATATCCTTTTTTGGCATACAAACTCCAATAAAAGAGACAACAATGATTCATTGTTGTTCCTAGAATAGTCAATATTATATTCACTTGCTAGCATGGCCCTCTTTTGGAGCTTGAAAGTCAATTCATATATTGCCCTTTGTTACAATCTATGCTTAAGATCATTCTTTGAAGTTATCAAAATAACCCCTACTAAGCACATATAGATGTTGAACATTTGTCTCTAATACTAAAGGATTGTACAACCACCTCCTACACCTTCTCCCCAACCACATTTTATTCTTAATACTCAAGCAACGCTTTTGATCTCATTAATTTTATATCAAGATAACAAAACCTTTTCAAGCAAGGTTCAACCTCAATGACTAATATTGGCAAAGAGGCAAGGTTGTCACAACTCCGTGCCTCATATAATATGATAGTAGAACCATTATTGTAACATACCATTAATTTCCTCTTTATTCTTGGATGGGTAGCCCACATCAGTGGGTCTTTCCTATGTGAAGGGTCTTACCCATGCACATTGTGAATATTTGTCATGATTCACACCTACATTGTAATATTGATCCCTTCTAAAGCATTTTCAAGATTCTTCCCTTCAAATATAATCAACTTTAATCAATTAAAACTTTTTGATAGTGAACATTTATGTTCTAGCTAATAACTTGATCTACATGACAAATTTGGCAATAGACAATCCATTTTGTTTGTAAACTACAATTTAAGAATATATGTTTTCGATCAATGTCATAACCTCATCGTGTGTACATTTATTTAGAACCCTAAAATAAACATGTTTTAGGCATTCTACTTTTTATTTCCAACTATTGATTATACAATAATAATATTGCATTTAAATTATAGGATAATAAGTGAGAATTACAAATGGAGATCTCTTAAAAAAAAAACTTTGTATTGCTAAGGTTCTCACCAACCTTCACTAAAGACACAAACCTTTATTAACTATACAAATTATATCAAAAAATAAAACAGAACTTCTCAATTAGAAGAAAAGCAATTAAAAGTATACACCATAACTTAAAACAAAACATTTTCACTAATAAAAATTCATAGTTCATACATATACAATCATTTTTTAAAAGTACATACTAGGCAACAAGGTAAGTACAATACATTAACCCTGTTAGGTCAAAGTTAATTATTTCTTTAAAAAATGAAATTCAAAAAAAAATTAAACAAGGTTAAATATTCGCATTCCAAGACCTAATAGAATTTTCAAGATCTAATATGTTGTGTAGAGCAAACTCGAGCTTAGTAAAACGGTAATTTATGAACTTGTAGTCCTCCACACAATCGTGATCAAATAAATACATTGAACATCGTTATGACAAAATGTAGATATAAGAGAGCGAAGAGTAGCACAGCCATCAAAAGACTTCAGCAACTTTGCTTGCTTGAACACGTTGACGCCTCTCGACGTAAGCTGAAGGGAACCAACCTGCTTTTCCCTTACATTCACCTTCTGACCAACCCGTAGATGAAACCTAGCAAAAAGAAGATTCAATGCGCGCCATCATCATACACAAGGCCATCGATAGATTGTGTGGAATTTTTTAAAAGCAAGTACAAAGTATATAATCGTGTTTATGGCACCAACATTTTAATAAGAACTTTAGCACCCTAAAAATCCTTGCAACTTCACGGATCGAGAGCACCTGTTACAGGGACTGCAAATGGGCTAATAGAAAATGTTTTCATAGTTATATGTCAGAATACTTATATGGTAAATTGAGACACATCAACCATATTCTCCTGAAACAAATGATGGGGCACCATGGACTCACAAGTTATATGGAAAGTAAGGCATTCTTTTAAACTACATAAAATCGGATGGTTAGTTCTATGTCTCAGATTTAGCAATTGAAACAAGGTTGTCCAAGGTTGGAATTTCAAATTCGTGTGGAAAAGGAATATGGACTTAACTACATATTGAATTTTACACTATTTTAGATGACTCTCAAATGATCAGGGTTAGTTGCAAAACAATTTGGCATACAATTTTGCTGTGCTACAAGATTTTGACATTTTGTTGGAGAACAAGATGTAAAGCAAAATTTCCTCACAATGCTCCTATCAATCTAGAAAAATTAAATGCTTTAAAGCCATTTAAGATAAAATCTCGACATAAATGGTTTTGCAAGAATGCCTATTCATTTTTAATTGGTTCTCAGGCCCAAGTGCTTTCCTTCTTTCCTTGCATATGTTTGATGGCTGCAAGTTAAAGCTCGAGATAAAATTGGTTCTAAGGCCCAAATACTTTCTTTCGTTGCATACGTACAAGAGATGGCTTACGAGTTAAAGCTCGTGATGAAAGGATTTGCAAGAGTATCAATTCGCTTCTGATTGGTTCTAAGGCCCAAATGCTTTTCTTTAGGAAAGGTGTTCCTAGTAACCCTATTATTTATTTCTTGTAACTTTATGACCAAATCCGATGTACATTTGTAGTGCTTTAAAGTAATATATGATGCAGTCTTTTTTTAAAAAGTATAAAGAATGCAAGTACTAAGGAACCATGGCTATTGTTAATAAGTGACGTGTACTATACACCTTGAAGCAACAAATACATTATATCTAGCTACAAAGAACGGGTTTACAAACATTTCCTAGGCGTCCTTGTCCATTGAGCATTTCAAATATATAGGAAAGATCAGGAGATGTCTTTGGGTCGTCCCTGCAGTGTCAATCAAAAATGTCCCCGAAATGGAGCAAGTATATAGGAAACATCTTGAAGATGAGTAGGCATCCCCAACATCATTTAAAAAAGAAAAAAATAAATGCAAAATTTAATACGAAAGGAAGGGAGCCCAGCTCATACAGCTAACCACACCCCTTTTGAAACCCTAACCTAATAAGAACATCCATTTTCATTTGCAAATTGGAGGTGTGAAGGAAAGAAAGCAGCATCAACATTTAAAGTCATTTGCAAAAATAAAGAAAAGAAAAGGGAGAACAGGAACATCAACATTTGTCATTAGAGTTAAGCTATTGGAGCATCCCAATACAATTTTTTTGTTAAGTGGTTTTTCTTGTTTTTAAATATTTTGTCAAGTTCTTGTGGTAGTTTTTCTTGTTTGTTGTATTTTTCAACACAATTTAAAACGAGTAAATTTGGGCTTTACTAGAGATAAGGATGGAAAGTTGTGAATAAAAAAGGGGTATTGGGGGACTTCTAAGTGTGAGTGTTGTAGAAAGTTGAACGAAAAAACAAAATCCTTTACCTTCGAACATTTTGGAAGTTTATGCAAAGAGCCCATCTAAACACACAAAAACCTCAATTACAATGTGTGTCATATATGCAGTACAGATTTCAAAGGGAATTAAACTAGGGTTTGTCACCATTTACAATACATTCCTAAAAAGGGAGTCAGGACTCGTGAAAAAATAACACTACAAGAGAAGATTGAAATAGCTGGGTACTTTATGAAACATGAGGCAAATGATAAAGCTGTATATGCAGTTGTGAAGGAAGAGTGTTCCAATAAAAGGGAAGAAGGTCGTGGGTGATAGGCAAGGTCCAGTTCAAGGGTTATTTAACTTGTAAGCACATAAGGTATATGGTATCATAGAAAAAACAATTTGAAAGAGAAAAAATTGGATCCTCATGTGTCTCCACTAGAGAAGATAGATTGCATACCACCCTCAATAGACAAGATTTCCAGGCGAACTAATTGATAGAGGACATGAGACAAACCTGAATAAGGAGGGGCTACTGCATTATTATGGGTTTATCTTACCTGAGCAGTTAAATCATATTTTTTTAAGGTTGTTGACTGCTTAAAGAAGCACAAGGATGTAGACTTTAAATTTCAACTTGTGAGGGAAGTTATAAAGGAGGTTGTAGCCTCAAATATTGTTAAAGTTGTGACCAATTCCACCCGTGTTTGTAAATTCACTGGTATATGGTGAAGGCAATGGTGGCGAAAGCTAGAGAAACATGTTTGTTTTAAACCACCGTACCTCACTCTTTTTAGGACTTTTTCAAGAAAAGAATTCCTAAAACCAGTGTAAATTGGACATGAACACTATATCATTTTGCTAGAGATGATGCTTTAAATGCAGGAAGCTCAACAATCCATGGTGGTTTTGTAGCGAGTGGAAAAACTTGGGAGAGGCCAAGATAGAGGAAGGGAAAAATCAATTAAGTGAAGCAAAAGGTCCTTGATGATGCTTGGTGGCCCACAAAGAGGTAAAGAACTAAGAAAGTAATTTGTTTCTTTTTTTATTTTCAAGTTTTAAATTTTAAATGTTTATTTTGACTTTGATTTTAATTTTGAAAAATTTCACTCACTCAATTTTTAAAATTTTGATTACAAAATACATGTACCTATTGTGTAGAATAGAAACATTGATACAAACTCTCCTAGCCTTGAAGAAATTTATATGACCATAACATGCTTAGCTACATAAATCAAGCCATTTGTGATGGGGATCCTAATTTGGAATTTGATGAAGACCGCAAAAGATTTGTTTTGATATAAATGTGGAACAATATGAATAACCAACTTCATATTGTAGCATATGTTCAAAGTCTCAATTGTTATGCACATAAGCATAGTTAGAAAACTCAAGGTTCACATAGACTCACAAATCAAAATCCTTGTTAAACAACTCGCACATCACATGAGACCTTAAACTCATGAGTTTTGTGCAATTTTTTCCTAAAAACTCAACCAACCTCCAACTTGAACTTGCAAGTTCCAAGTAGAGACTCAACTACATAAAAAGAATACAATTATGGGCTTTAAAATATCAATTCTTTTCCTTTTTAGGTTGTTACCAATTCCACCCATGTTTCTAAATCCATTGGTATGATGGTGGAGAGGTGCTTACAAACTTGTAAATTCATTGGTATGATGGTGGAGAGGTGCTTACAAACATACTTTTTGGATCCCCTTATTGTGTTCATGTGTTGAACACATTGAAAGACATTGGGAAGATATCTTGGTTGAAGGCAAAGGTGGCAAGAGCTAAAGACACAAAAATGGTTGTTTCCAACCACAATACCCCGCTCTTTTAGAACTTTTTTGAGAAAAGAATCCCTCAAACTGATGGAAATTAGATATGAATGCTATATCATTTTGCTAGAGATGATTCTTTAAGTGTGGGAAAGCTCAACAATCCATGGTAGTTTGTAGTGAGTGGAAAAAGTGGTGAGAGGCCAAAAAAAAGGAAGGGAATAAGGTACAGAAAAAGGTCCTTAATGATACTTCTTAGCCCACTATGAGATAAAAAAAAACTAATAACAAAATTTCCTTTCATTTTTACATTTTCAAGCTTTAAATTTTAAATTGTTATTTTTTCTTTGATTTTCATTTTGAAAATTCCACACTCAATTTTCATTTTTTTTATTTTGAGACAAACTCTACTAGCCTTGAAGAAATTTGTATTACATTTGATAGCATGCTTAGCTAGATGAATCAAGCCATTCATGATAGGGACCCTAATTTGGAATTTTATGACCACTTAAGACCTATTTTGACACGAACATGGAACAATATGAATAACTAGCTTCATATGGTAGCATAGACTAAAAATCTCAAGTGTTATGCATCTATGCATGGTTAGAAAACTCATCAAGACTCATCCAAACTTGCAAATCAAAATCCCTATTGCACAACTCACACCTATGAGACCCTGAAGTTTGCAAGTTTTGTGCAAATTTCTTTCTAAAAACTCGATCAATTTCAAGCTCAAACTCACAAGTCCCAGGCAAAGAATCAATTACTTGAAAAGAACACAATTATTCACTTTTAAAAATCATTTTTTTCATTTTCTCACTCATTCAAACGATTCTTCATCATTCTTGTCTTCAGCAAGTGCATTCTCAATGGATTGCATTGATTGTTGGATGATTGGTACTACAACTTGGAAGGCTCTGATTTATTGATGGCTCGTTAAAAGTGATAAAATTATGAAAAATGCCATGCCCCTAAGGACTTAATTTGGGACTGATGGCAAGGGCTTTGCCCCTTGACCACACCCTATTCTACGATGAGGAACACATTAGGACACTACCCCCAAATCTAACCAAGTTCATTGTCTCTCAAACCTGTTGGGGTATACTTATCCCTAGACCCTCATGAGGGGCACTACCCCTTGACCTTGCTAAGGTTTGCTGCTCCCAAACACCCATGAGGGCATTGTTCCGTGACATTATTGGGTGTTGATCCCCCTAAAACCCCACAAGGGACACTACCCCTCAATCCCATTTAGGGCTGCCACCCCCAAACCCCTACTTAGGATTTTAAAAGCAAAAATTTTAAAAAATGCTTTGGGCTGCACCAAAAGGAAAAGCAATTTTTTTCCCTAAATTTGGCTTGAAATTACTAAAACAACATTTTTTCCTTAATTTTATACTTTTGGTTTGTAGTCAATCTAGATTCCAAGTAATACTACTATGATTAGCATAGACTTATGTGTTCTCTAAATTCAGTCTTTGTGCTTCTCATACATTCATTTATATTTTCTTTCATTTCTTGTATAATTTTTTAAAACAAATTATAGAGTTTTTGTCACGTCTCAAATCATAGTCAAAAAAATTGGGTTGCCAAGTCTATGTTTTTGAACTATGCAACTAGGGTTAGGAAAATGCTCCTAGTCATGATAAGCAAAAGAAAGGGTTTGTAAAGATTCTTTTGAAGATGTTCAACACTAAGGCAATGAATTGTATCTATAAATATTTGAGGTCTAGCATTCAATAAACAAGAGAGTTAGATGGATAGGGCTACACTTGCTCAAAAAGATCCATTGAATGGTGGCCATACATAAGAAGATTACAATAGAGTGGAGGATGCTTGCCACTCACCTCCTTTCACTAGATCCACTTGCAACTTCATTTTCTTTGTCAAGAGGAATAGGCTTTTCTTGAGCAAGCCAAGAAAAATAAATCCCAAGTACAAGATCTAACAAACTTGGTAAGGAAAGCATCACAAGGAATTATTAAAATGGAAAAGGAGGACCTAAATAACCAATACATACGGATGAGGATAACAAATAAGGAATCTGCAATGTCTTCCAGCATGTTACTTTGCCCCTTATGGATCTAAAACATATAAGAAAAGAACCTACACAATGAATATCCATATGAAGCATTGAAAAGGAACAAACAAAGTATTGTGTCACAAAGAGGTCATTTTAATAGGAGACTTTAATGCAAGAACAACAAATAGCCAAGCACTATACCTCAGTAGGGAAGAGGGGTTGAATAGAAATCTGCTATGGTTAGAGGAAGAAGAGATGCAAAAGTGGGAAAGGGTCTCTCAAGACAAAAAAAGGAGGTATTTCACAATATAGAGCTGAATTGTTAGGGATATGCAGCCTTCATGATTTGATCATATGTAACAATAGAAGGACATGGCCAAGCTCTAGGAACATCACATGTCAAACTCACAATGTGCAATGTGTAGCAGACTACATCACTTGTTTGCAAAGAGTTATGCATGGTTAAGGAGGTCAAGATAGGAGCTGCCCTATATAAACGAAATTTGATCATAACCTTATATACGTAAAGATTGGCATGCAAAATGATGACCAACAAAGTACTAGTCTCTAGCTAAGTAAGAAAGTGGACTCTCAAGACAAAATCTTTATGATTCGTGAGAATCAAGACACTTTTAAAGCAATGCTTGAAAAACAACTACAAGAAATTAAAAAATACTAGCAACTCTAGCAAAAACAAGGGAATAGTAAACAGCAATAAACTATCTAATGGCAATAATCCACAAAGCTCTCATAGCTTGCAAAGAACTATGACTAGAAGAGGTACCAAAAATAGTTTTTTGACAAATCTGCAGTATGATAAAGAGTGTCAGGTAGCAAAAAGAATGATTAAAGTCCAGGGAAGGGATAGAGCGAGGAAAAAATTAGTGTGATCTAAAAAAGAAGAATACATGAAAGTAAGGAAGAAGGAGCTAATTTCTCTAGGGAAGCATAATCCAAAAGATCTTTGGAGGGAATTGCAGCAAACTAGAACAAATGCTAAAGATAATATCACAATTGTCCAAAGGCTAGATTATGCAAAAATGTTGTATGAAAGAAACCAAAATAAGTACCATCCCCCAATAATTAACACTAGGGCTAAACTCTTCTCCACATAGGATGTATAGGAAACAATTAAAAATTTGATAGTGGGCAAAGCCCAGGACTTAGATGGATTAGAGGCTAAATTCTTAAAATGAGGATTGGAAGCACTAGACCACACATCAAAGAAATATGGAGTCATTTAGTATGGTTTCCTAACAAATTGGACTAGTGTTGTCACCCCTCTCCTCAAGAATGGGGACGTCAAGAACATGACAAACTATCGTACTATAATTCTTGGAAAACTTTTTGAAAGTATGGTGGAGCATGGAATTAGCCTTTGGGTAGAAAAGGAGGGTAAGAGGGTGAAAGAACAAGTGGGTTTAGGCCAAAGCACTCCCAATTGACCATTAAATCACTCTCAAACATTTGATTGAAAAAGATTGGGAGACATATGGAGAAGAGGTCTTTTGTTGTTTTGTCAATTCAAAAAGGCAATTGACACAATGCCTAGAAGCAAACTTTTGAGCAAAATGAAGAGTTGAGAATACCAAAAAAAATTAGGGTAGTACTGCACAAGCGTTATGATCAAGCTCATGCCAAAATTAGAACATAGGGTAGTTTATCAAACTATTTTGGGAGCGAGATGAAATATCCCACCCTGATCTAAGATATTTGCTACTGAAACTGCCTTGACTGATTTTTTTGGTTTTTATAGGTTTTTTTGAGTTTTTTGCAAGATAATGCCAAGATATATATATATATATATACAAACGAGTGCAAAAATGAACAAACTCTTGAAGCAAACACTATAACTTTCAAAATCAGATTTATTGATGAAAGCTTTTACAATATTTTCATACCCGGATAGCCATAGCATATTAAATTGCAATTCTGGAAATTTGTATCAGCAATGGGAGAACCCTCATTAAAGGACGCCAAGCATCAAATACAGATTTCTCCACCTTAATATTGCATCAGATTGATTGCTATGGTCTAGTCGCTCCAAATGAAGGTAGAATAATGCACAAAGCCTAGGCATTTCAGCCGTCAAAACACCAAACCTAGGACACTGTACGGCCCAGCAAAAGAAGACGTATAGCCTGGAAATGATGATGGTACGGCCCAGCAAGGATGCAAACAGCAATAAGAACTATCAACAGCAGATATCCTTCTGATCACAAGCAATGTTCTTCTCAAAACCCTAAAATAATCTCTTCAATATGCACAATGTGACTTCTAAATGAAAGCCACCTAAAGATTGCAACCTTTGGGTGATATTTCACACCTGTGGGCTAGGTCACTAGATTCGAATTCGGCAACATTGAAATTCGGATGAAATTCGGCAAAGAAAAAATTTGAAAAGTATAAAATTCGAATTAAATTTGCCTATGTAAAAAAAATAATAAATATAAGTAATATATCCATAAAATTATCTCAATAGTTTAACATTGATAAATAGATTTGAAATCATTACAAAAAGATGACTCATTTATAAAATATAAATCATAAGAAACATGTGAAATCACATTTGCGAAGATGTTCTTTTGCCAAAAAGGTACAATAACAGTCAAGACTTTAGGACTTCAAAAAAACTCCAAGTCAGGCTCATCTGCAACTAGCACTGCTATGTCTTCAAGAAATTGTTATGAGGAAGAGTCTTTTGCTGATTTGTTCATGAACAATTTTAAATTGCTGCGAATATAGACAAGATCTCCCAACTTTCTAGACAACAATTTATTCCTCTTTTTGGAATGGAGGTGGTCAAAGTAACCCCAGTTCCTCTCACAAGATGATGAACTTGCTCCCTAACTCAAAATTCGAATGGCAAACTCTTGTAGCTCAGGAGTTTGTCCTCCATAGTTCAACTACCATCTATATACAAGTACACGTGCCAAGTCATATTTGGCTGCTGCCATTCCAAACATCCCTTCTCCTTTCTTGTATTCCCAACATTGATCTCTGATTAGTGCTGAAATTGATGCATTTGATTCATACTTTTCAATGGCTTCAAAAAGCCCTCCCATAATCTCATAATCACCTTTTCTATTAATAGAAAACGACTTAGGCTCCAAAAAACAAGCTGCTGCATGTAAAAGTGTGTGCATCATTTTCCATCTGCAGTCAACTATCTCTCATATCTCCATATATTCTGCTTCTACATTATTTAGTGTTTTTTTAATAGATTCCTTACAACGGTCCATGCTTTTATAAAGCATGCCAAGGCAAGGAGTGTCACCATCAACCATACGAAGCATGTCAACAATTGGTTCACATATAACCAAAACTTTTGCTGCACTTTCCCAAAAATTGTTGTTTAGAATGATTTGCTCTATGTTCTTCCCCTTAGGACCTTTAGAAAGCACTGAATTTTCCCACTGATTGGAACAAATAACTGCCCTCAAAGCTGTTTTTTCTTCAACCACTCTTTTCAAAGTGATATAAAATGATGCAAATCTTGTTTCACAAGGCCTCAACAACTCCCTAGATGCATGTTGCCTATAAAGACTCAATGTGAGACGATGATTCCATATGAAATTTGCAATTGCTCTCCCTCTATGAATAGCTTCATGTATCCATGGGAATTTGGCCAAGTCATAAAGTAACAAATCAAGATAATCAGTTGCACATGGGCTCCAATATATTTGTGGGTACTTCTTTGTAATCAGCTTCCCAGCTCCCACACAATTTGCTGCACTATCAGTTACCACTTGAACCACATTTTCCACCCCTACTTCAAGAATGGCTTCCTCTAATATTTGAAAAATATACTCAAAAGTTTTCTTGTAATTCATGGAATCAATCACTTTCAAGAACACAACACCATCAGAAGAAGAAACCAAAACATTAATCAATGGCCTTTGACATATATCTGACCATCCATCACTCAATATAGCGCAACCTGTTTCATTCCAAGAGGCTTTGACATCAGCTGATTTCTCAGTCACTCTATCTTTTGACCTCTGCAAAAGAGTTGTCTTGAAAGCCTCTGAAGATGGTTACCCTTTGCCAAACTCTGCAACTTTTTGAATTGCATTACGAAAATGTGGATTCCTCGCAACATTGAATGGAATAGCACTTCAATAAAACAAACCAACTAATGCATCATCCACTTGTTGTTTCTCTCTTAGTTTCCAAAAGTTGTTCAATGTTCCACTCTCTTTTGATACACCCACATGCCTAGGTAAGGTGGAAGAGGAAGACATGATAGATGTTGTGTGTCTAGACTGAGACATATCCTCTTCAATTCTCTGGCTTTTTTGTGCATTCTTCATCTTTCCTACAATTGAAGAGGACTGTTCTTTCTCTAAAGCAGCTCTCATTTCTAGAGTAACTTTTGGACATGCTGAAACACCTCCTCCTGCACCCCTTGAAATACCAAGTAAATGGTCCATTGCCCTTGTCAAACCTCCAGTAAAAGGTTTCTGACACTTGGTGCATTTGAGATTTGTACCATTGCGAGTGACATATTTCCATGCCTCAACAATTGATTTTTGGGGAGCCATAAAGTAACAATCTGTATGTTTCAAAGACAAAATATGAATTTTATGTTTGAAAACATAAAATCAAAATATATTAATTTTGTATTTTTACTTCAAAAATTAAATAAGAAATACTAAATTTTATTTTATACAACATAAAAATAAAATATTTTAATTTAAAAATAAAAAATATAGTAATTTTTTATTTTAGTTTTAATTAATAAAACTAAAAGCATAAAATAAATATATACTAATTTTATTTTTATTTTTTTTAAAAACAGAATACTAAAACTAAGATAAAGTTAAATTTACATATATTAAATATTAATTTATTAATATAAATTTAATACAAATAAAATAATAAAACATTTAATATTTCATATTTTATAAAATATTAAAGACCTAATATATATAAAATAATACAATACTAAAAAAATTAATTTAAATCTATGTGAATAACACAGTATTAAATCTAATATTAATAAAATAAGAAATAAGAAACCTAATATAAATAAAATAATACAATATTAAATCTATGAAAACCCTAGATTTTTCGTGAATAAAATATGTAATTTCAAAACAAAATAAAATTTAGACGGCATACCTTTCGATTTCGAGCTTCCAAATGCGTTTTCATGACACAACTTACAAAATAAAATGTAAGCTTGCAGGACACAACTTGCAGAATGAAGGCAGTTTTGAGCTTTGCAGCCAACAATTTGCAAAAAGGGTGCCACAAAATGATTTATGTCGACCTTGAATACCTTATGAAACACCTGCGGAAATTTCTTAATGATTCTCGTTTGCATGTTCTTCAACAATTGAAAGAGGTTTCGCCAAAAATTAGAGACACGATATTTGCTCATCGCGACTACATATTTATTAAAAAAATCCCGTTGAAAACCCTAAAACGAAAACGCTTTTTGAAAATACTTTTTCAATAAATTTTAAGTTGTACAAACTTGAACGAATTAGAATGAATTTGAACAAATTTCAGATTTTTTCAAAAATTCGAAGAATTCTGAATTTCATGCCGAAAATTCGGGAAAGACTGTGACACAGCCTATGGGATGCACAATCTAAGAGAAATCATGTTCTCCAAGGACCAAATTGCAGCAAAACCCTAGTTTTCTTCTCACAACGAGAGTCCTCATAAATTTGATAAGTGTTGAATAATGAATGAATGCCTTTTTCAAAGCCTTTTATACTCTCCTCAAAGTGGCACGATTTCCAAAGCACCTTTTAGTCATTAATATATTGAAATATATTTGCTTTTGTTGTATTATAATATAACTCAAGTGGGCACCCAACTTAATGACTTTAATAATTTGACTTAATGTTATTAAATAAGCTTTGTTATAAAGTCAAATAAAGTCATTAATAATTTTCATCTTTACAATTAATTATTAAAGTAATTACTTTAATTATAATTAAAATATCATGGGGTGGGGGCCCTAGCTCGATTGGCTAAACCTTTCCTATTGCAGGAGGTTGGTCACGAGGTCTAGTCTCCCACACCCCTGTGGTACCGGAGGGCGTGTCGTGTCAGCACCGCTAGTCACGTTAAAAAGTTTACCATGCACATTGCAGTTTATAGGGGGTCGTGCTACCCAATTCATGCAATCTAAACAAATAATAATAAATAAATAAAATATCATAACTCCTTTGATAATCAACATTAAATAATTATGTCAATGCCATAAGGTAGCCCACTGATTACTCTGCTCACCAGGGTACCTTATTATAAATAGTAAGATTGGACCCCAACAACCGAGTGACTTACTAAAAATAGTAAGTATGCATAAACTGAGTCCAAAACACCTCCAAAAGGCAAACTTTGAATATCACCAAGTACCGGAGAAGAAAACATCATTAAATGCCATCTAAAGAACTAGATAACTCCAACACAAGGCCCTCTAATCACCAATATTAGCCTACGAGGACCTGATGATAGGCTAATCCATCAAGATACTGAAGCTAGCTAAGAAGGGGACATACAATCCGCCCTCCCTAAAATTGTTTTGTCCCCAAGCAATCTCAACTCTAGATGATGCAAGATATCCTCTCTCTCCCATGTAGCATCCTCTACCGGCAAATCCCTCCACTTAACCAGGTACTCCTTGATGACCCTGTTCCGTAGACGCCGCACCTTGGAATCAATGATAGCCTCAGGAACTAATATCAACTTCCCCTCCTCATCAAGGGGTGGCAATGTTGTAGAAGGGATAACATTGTGTCCCAACGCCTTCTTGAGGCGAAACGTGAAATACATTATGCACTCTGCTATCTGTTGGTATCTCTACTAGCTCATAAGCCACCTCACCAATGTGCCTGTAAATCCTAAAAGGACCATAATATTGTGGCTATATGGTTGCAGCATGAGGTAAACATTATCACCAACCTCAAAAGATCGCTCCATTCTATGTTGATCTGCATACTGCTTCTGCTGATTTTGTGCCCTTTGAATATTATCTCTCAAAGATTTCATAACATCCTGGCTATCCTGCAAGAGAACTCTGGCACTCGGCACTCTACTGTCCTCAAAGAACATATCTAAAAAATTAGGAGCATCATAACCATATAGAGCCATAAATGGTGACATGCGGATAGACATGTGATAAGTGGTATTGTAACAATACTCACAAAAGTGAAGCCACTTCACCCATGCCTTGTGCTGCCCTGCTATATAATTCCTAAGGTATCCCTCCACCCACTTATTAACAATTTCTAACTACCCATCTGTCTGTGGGTGATAGCTAGTACTCGAAGTAACCTCTGTGCTACAAAGTCTTAACAACTCTTTCCAAAAATGGCTCATGAATTTGCTGTCCCAATCACTAACAATACTCTGAAGCAACCCATGAAGCTTGAATACCTCATGAAAGAAAAAATCAGCAACTTGTGTTGCAATATAGGTGGCTGATATAGGAAAGAAATGGGTGAATTTTGTGAGCTGATCAACCACCACATAAACACAGTCCCTGCTTTGAGCTTTGGGCAAGCCCATGATGAAATCCATCGAAATGCACTCCCATTTCTGACTCAGAATGGGCAAGGGCTGAAGTAAACCAGCTGGGAAAGAGTTGTCCTGTTTATTCTACTGACAAGTAAGGCACTCCCTCACATACTTAAGAATCTCTGACTTAAGCCCTTACCATGTGAAGCATTCCTGAATCTGTCTATATGTCTTGTATCCTGAGTGTCCCGCCATAGGAATCATGGAAAGCTCTAAGAATATTTTTCTTCATCGTTGATACTGGTACCAAAAATATTCTACCCTTGTAAATGATGAATATTCTACCATTGTAAATGATAAGATCATTTACAACAGAGTATCTCTCATCAAACACTGTACCATCAACAATCTTCGAAGCCCACACATCTTTAGCATATTCAACTGAAATCCAATCTCTCCAATCAGTTGAAATATGTCCAATAGAACACAAATGTGGTCTCTGAGATAACACATCAGCAACTATATTCTTCTTCCCTTTGACATATACTATTTTAAAGTCATATGCTTGCAGCTTACTAACCCACTTCTGCGACCAGTCATTCAAGTCACACTGATTGAGGAAATGTTTCAAGCTATTGCGATCCGCTTTAACAACAAACTTAGTACCCACAAGATACTGCCTGAATTTGGCCAAAGCATGCATTATGGCCAACATTTCCTTATCATAGATGATGTAGGTCCTCTCTGCACCCCTTAATTTTCTGCTATCGAAGTATATAGGATGCTTATCCTGTATTAATATGGCACCAATACCCTCACCTGATGCATCGCACTCAAGCTCAAAGTGCCTAGTGAAGTCTGGTATAGCAAGAACTGATCATGAACTCATAATCTGCTTGAACCTCTAGTAACACTACTGTGCCTAATCAATCCAAACAAACATTCCTTTCTTGTCAATTCAATAAGAGGTGCTTCCTGCTGTGAGAACCCCTTGACGAAAGTGTCTATAAAAACCACAAAGCCACAAGAATCCCTTAAGTTGTGTAATATTCTTGGGTGGTGGCCAATCAACAATAGCCCAGATCTCATCCGGATCAACTCGAACACCCTCTGCACTAATGATGTGCCCAAGATACAATAACTCTATCAAACCAAAAGCACATTTGGACTCCTTGGCATACAAGGAATCCCTCTCCAAAATGCCCAACACTGTATCCAGATGAGCCAAATGTTCATCCCACGTCCTGCTGAAAACCAAAATATCATCAAAAAACACTAGGACAAATCTCCTCAATTGATGCTAAAAGAGTCGATTCATAGTAGCCCAAAAAGTTGTAGGAGCGTCGATCAAGCCAAAAGGCATAACCAAGAACTCATAGTGTCCACAATGACACCAAAAGGCTATCTTCTCTACATCCTGCTCCCTAACCCGAATCTAATGGTAACCGGATCTCAAGTCAATCTTAGAGAAGAAGCGTGCACCATATAACTCGTCAATCAGCTCATCAATACGTGGTATTGGATATCTATTTTTGATGGTCCTCTTGTTCAACGCACGGTAATCAATGCACATACGAAGCGTACCATCCTTTTTCTTAACCAAAACCACAGAAGATGCAAAAGGGCTCTTACTAGGCCGAATATGACCCATGTCAAGCAGCTCCTTTATAGTCTTCTCTATCTCATCCTTTAACCACTTAGGATGCATGTATGGTGTGATCATGACGGATTTTGCACCCTCCACCAACTCTATAATGTGCTCTATGCCTCTATCTGGAGGTCTAGCAAATGGTATATCACAAAATACCTTTGTGTTTAGTCATCAAGTCCTGGACATTTGGTGGATAACTTTTCTTTTGTTGCTCCAACTCTATAGGCATCAAAAGACACTCTACAGCCCACTCCACCTAGTCATGGCGGATCAACCTCTCCATCCTCCTAAGAGATATCATCCGTAGACCACCATCTAATATTGCCCTCAACACATGTTTTCTTCCATTTGCCTCAAATTGCATTTCCATTTTGTGTAAGTTGAGGGTGAATTCACCTATGGCATGAAGCCATTTCATGCCTAACACAATATCCATATCTCCCATACCAACCACATAAAAATCAGCCTTGAAGTCATAATCATTTAACCGCATGGGAAGATGATAAATCATCTTGTTACATGTGAGTGTGTAACCATCAGCCACTCTTACCTTAATCCCCTCAAACTCTTCTATTTGAAGTCCACATCTAGCCACCAATTTCTCATCAATGAAATTGTGAGTGGCACCAGTATCTAGTAAAGTAATCACCCATTGACCTGCTAAGACTCCTCGAATCCTAAAAGAACCCTCACGCTGGATGCTAGAAAGGTGTACTGCTAGAGTCTTTTCTTCAACCTCATTTTCGGACTTATCTGATGCATTATCAGCCTCACAACCATCAGGATCAGATT
The DNA here is from genome assembly GCA_007115665.2 of Sequoiadendron giganteum. Classification (NCBI taxonomy): domain Eukaryota; kingdom Viridiplantae; phylum Streptophyta; class Pinopsida; order Cupressales; family Cupressaceae; genus Sequoiadendron; species Sequoiadendron giganteum. The sequence goes on from CM021108.1 coordinate 402,423,986, forward strand.
GCTGACCAAAACTTTCTGAGTTTGAATCATCAGCATAAAACTACTTCATTTTGTTTGTTTTAACCTTGGGCCTCATAGTACAATTATGATCTTGACTGTAGGGACACTTGAACCAAAAACAAATTTTCTTTCTCCTCAAATCATTAAGAGATTCATGATCATTTTTAACTGCAGATTAATTTTTCTGAGCCAATTTTTCTGATTTTTTTAGGAAAGAATTTGCTATCTTTGCTTGAAGAGGAAGCTTTTTGAGGAAAGTTGCTTCTAGGGGCGGCAAGTTCCATGTTACGAGCCTTTCTCATTGCTTCCTGTAAGGTGGGAGGGTCAAATGCGTTGATCCAACCTCGCAATGGCTCAAGCAATCCCTCACTAAACAGAATAACCAATCTCTTCTCTGAAATGCTAGGCACCATCACCGAAAATCTCTGAAACTCACCAAAGTAAGACTCCAAAGAGCCCACCTGTTTGAGCTAAGCTACCTCTCTAAAATATAACTTTGGATCCTTACAGTCAAAGTGCTCAATGAGTCTGTTAGTGAGCTCATGGTAGGTAGTAATGAGATGGTGTTATAATGTAACCATGTTGTGATACCACCACTCATGCACTAATCCATCCAAGTGTAGAGTGGCGAACTTAATCACTTCATCCTCTGGCATCGACCTCAATGACAAATAGTTGTCCAATTTCTGGACCCACGATCTCGCAATGCATTTATCACTGTCGTCAAAGTGTGGCAAGGCAAGGTTGCTCACAACCTGCTGAAAGTCACATGCCTTGTGGTGCTTGGGGTGCCCTGTGCTCTGTCCTAACTACTCCACCACCTCTAGGCCTCTTTTAATCCAAGAACTGATTTAGGGTCAACAGCTCCCTAATCTCGGCAAGTAAGGTCAGATACTCAGCATAATGGCGAGTAATATCCCCAACAGTGAGTACCTGTGGCTCCTATACATGAACCTGTGGAGCCTGTGGCGCCTCCCTAGGAGTGAAGGTAGGTTGGTTGGGTCTAAAGACTGAACTAATAGAAGATGTAGACCCTTGAACTACCACATTAGGCTGACCATATCCCTACGTACCACTAGTCTCACACGGATTACTTGTATGTTGTGGTGGGGTAAACTGCCTCGTAGTGCCCAGAAGCTAAGACATCATGTCCATCATGTTATCATACTGCCACCTCGTAGGACTAACAGAATCTGCATGTCCTTTATCCCTAATAGACTAAACTAATAGAAGATGTAGACCATTGAGCTGCCACATTAGGCTGACCATATCCCTGCGTACCACTAGTCTCACACGGATTACTTGTATGTTGTGATGGGTTAAACTGTCTCATAGTGCACGGAAGCTAAGACATCATGTCCATCATGTTATCATACTGCCTCTTGGTAGGACTAACAAAATTTGTATGTCCTTTATCCCTATCTGCCATGGCCCCTGTCACACTATCACTGTCACTAGAATTGGTGTTGTGAATACCCAAATGTCCTGATAATGTCACCCTCTAGTAACTGTGGTGGTTCCCACTGTGTTGCACCTCTGGTATATTTAATAAACTCTTTACTCATGAAAATACTCAACACAGGATGGCAGGATAACTGCTCTGATACCACTAAAATATCCCACCCCAATCTGAGATATTTGCTACTGAAACTGCCTTGACTGATTTTTTTGGTTTTTATAGGTGTTTTGGTTTGTTTGAGTTTTTTGCAAGATAATGCCAAGAAATGCAAAATATATATATATACAAACAAGTGCAAAAATGAACAAACTGCTGAAGCAAACACTAACTTTCAAAATCAGATTTATTGATGAAAGCTTTTACAATATTTTCATACCCGGATAGCCATAGCATAATAAATTGCAATTCTGGAAATTTGTATCAGCAACTGGAGAACCCTCATTAATGGACGCCAAGCATCAAATACAGATTTCTCCACCTTAATATTGCATTAGATTGATTGCTATGGTTTGGCCGCTCCAAATGAAGGTAGAATAATGCACAAAGCCTAAGCGTTTCAGCCTAGAGTCAAAACGCCAAACCTAGGACACTGTACGGCCCAGCAAAAGAAGACAAGTGCGGCCTGGAAATGATGATGGTACGGCCCAGCAAGGATGCAAAAAGCAATAAGAACTATCAACAGCAGATATCCTTCTGATCACAAGCAATGTTCTTCTCAAAACCTTGAAATAATGTCTTCAATATGCACAATGTGACTTCTAGATGAAAGCCACCTAAAGATTGCAACCTTTGGATCATATTTCACACCTATGGGTTGCACAATCTAAGAGAAATCGCGTTCTCCAAGACCAAATTGCAGCAAAACCCTGGTTTTCTTCTCACAGCAAGAATCCTCATAAATTTGATAAGTGTTGAATAATGAATGTATGATTTTGTCAAAGCCTTTTATACTCTCCTCAAAGTGGCACAATTTCCAAAGCACCTTTTAGTCATTAATATAATGAAATATATTTGCTTTTGCTCTATTATAATATAACTCAAGTGGACGCCCAACTTAACGACTTTAATAATTTGACTTAATGTTATTAAATAAGCCTTATTATAAAGTCAAATAAAATCATTAATAATTTCCACCTTTATAATTAATAGTAATTAAAATATCATAACTCCTTTGATAATCATCATTAAATAATTTTGTCAACGCCAGAAGGTAGCCCACTGATTACTCTGCTCACCAGGGTGCCTTACCATAAATAGTAAGACTAGACCCCAACAACTGAGTGACTTACTAAAAATAGTAAGTATGAATAAACTGAGTCCAAAACACCTCCAGAAGGCAAACCCTGAATATCACCAAGTACCAAAGAAGAAAACACCATTAACTGCCCTCTGAAGAACCAGATAACTCCCACACAGGGCCCTCTAATCACCAATATTAGCCTACGAGGACCTGATGATAGGCTAATCCATCAAGATATTGATGCTAGCTAAGAAGGGAACATTACACGAGATCAAAGTAAAACAAGGGTGCCCATTGTCCCCCACAACTTTTAGGGAAAGCCCAAGACTTTTATCTAGCCCTCATTAAGGTATAAATTAAAAGAAAAACTCTCTGTAGTGTTTAAAATTTTGACTAGATAAAAATCTATTACAAGCAAAACTTTATTAAAATAGGAAAAAAATTAAATTTCCTAACTCTAAACTAAAAATTTCCAATCATTGCATGTTTTAGTTTTCTATCCCTAAGTGGAAAAATAAGGAAAAAAGTTAAAGGTATGAGATGACAAACGTGATGAGTCACAATTACTCAAAATTAATCTCAAGATTCTAGAGTGTAATACTAGTCTAGTCCCAAGTGTTAATGATTTCACAAAATTAGGACTAGTCCTCCCCAGGATAACTTTCAAGATTCCATCATCTATATTCATTACAACTTCATTGCACAAAGTTTTTCATGTGATACATTATTCATGGATTCTACTCCAATTATCCATCGTTTAATCCCTTCTTTAAGTACATTGTGTTTAAATACCCAAAAGTGAAATTTGTAAACAACTAAAACAAACGAGGTTTGGTAAATCTCAAAAAGACATTTGTCTAATTGTGAAAGAAACATCCTGTTCCAGCAAATATCTTCCATTACCAAGTACAGGTCAAAGAGAAAAAATATGTTCTTTCCTTTGTTTTTCTTAATGATTTTGTGTCTTTTCCATCCTAAGCTTCCATATCTTTCAATGTCCAATGTCAGAAATTGAATAACCTTACAATTTCACATTTTGTTTTGGGCTTGCTTTAGGGAACATTACCCCAGCATGTTTTAGCGATCATTTTAGCCTCAACCTTGGCCCTTTCCTTCACCAAATTGCCAAATTTCTTTGTCACATTCTAACTCTTCTCATTGACCTCAAACCACATATTAGACCTAGGAGATTTCTCCAAGACACGACTATGACGCACGTCCATGTGATGGGCTAGCATCCCACAAATTTCCAAAATTCAAATGTTGGTTTCATGCCCAACTACATACTATTGTTTGTCGTAACACTTGTTTGTCCAAAAAACATCTACATCCAAATCTGATCCTTCAGCTTCCAAGGAACTGTTTTGAAAAACCTATATTTGATTTTGCTTCTTCAACAACAAGAAAAAATATTCCTCTTCTCTATCTTGGCTATGCTTCACTAATCATACCTCCATTGTTGAAACTTGCTAAAGCTGCATGTTGCCAAATTACTATTGACATCTCCATGTGCTCATTTCTCTCTTCTATATAATGTCGATAATATTGTTTTTATAAGTTATTATTCCTGTTTGGATAATATTACAATTCCTCTTTATCATTTCCTTGTACTTGAATTATTCGTAAAAAAACCAAATTATCTAATTGACATAGATGAAAAGATTTTGAAACCAATGCCCGACAAAATTCCCGATTGTGCTTGTAGAAGAATGGCTAATAAAATATGGAAAAACTATTTTAAGAGCTTAAGTGAAACTGGAAGGTGCCAATTGTTTGTTGAAATGTTTCTATTGGAAAATCTCTTGGTGACTATCACACCCTTTATCAATCTTTGTAGAGCTAGGAGTTGATATTATGAATAGTTTTATTTAAATTTGTAAATCTCTTAGTGACTATCACCACCCTTTATCCAATCTCATCACACACTAGTTTATCAATCCTTGTAGACCTAGGATTTGATATTATGAATAGTCTTATTTCAATTTGTTGTCCTTAGTCCTAGATGCACTTAGGCTAAGCTCACACATGCATTTTCCTATTTTCTATGACTACCCATTGAGGTCAAATGACCAATCTAAGGGCTTGATCATTCTTGCCAAGCTTCCAAGCAGTCCCAACCATTTTTCTTGTCCTCGCTACAGGTTTCTTGAGGATCAACTTGCACGACTGTTTATATTCTCAATCTTGTTAACTTTATGATTTCCTTTTATTTAGCTAGTTTAAATCGCTTTCCAACATTTTTGTGTATTTGGTATATCCTAGAGCTGCCTTTGTTGGTTTTGTCTCCTGTTGTGCAAGAAAGTTAAAATTTGAAAAAACAGTTGCCTTTTACAACTTTTTGGGACGACAGCATGAGACCGGGACAACAATGCATAAATAGGACAACAGCATATCGCATGGATGTCTACAGATCACAATAGTGTTTGAAACAAAGAGCTCCATCCCCTAGTGCCAAGTTCTTTATTTTCTACTATTTCCATTTTTTAATCCAATTTGTCTATTATGTGGTTCAGTTTCCTTTACTTAAGCATTTTCCAACCTAGCTCTATGTTTTAGTTTAGCAAAAGATATTATTTTGCAAGCTGAAAACATTTTAGGATTTTTCTGGTATGATTTTGTTCTTTCTGCAACAGAACAGTAGCAAAAACATTTCTTCCAAAAACTAGTTGTATCCTAGTGTAAGGATCGAAAACATTAACCTAGGAAACAAAGTGCATTCTTGGTTATACAATTTTTTGACATTACCCAATGAAAAACATAAACCCATAAACCCTATATGTATCACCTTGCTCACCAATGGTGAATATTATGAAAATATAGAAGACTATCAAAATTCAATCCATCATGATAGAAAATGTAAATGACTAGAACTTGTGAATGACACACTCAAAAGTTTAAAAACAATACTGAAACAGGTTATAATGACACTCAAAAAATTTAAAATAATATAGAAACAAGCTTTATCTTTCCACATTATAATAGACCCTTACTCATGTTGCATTGACCCAAAGCAATTACAGTGCTAGATGTTAATGTTTGTAACTTTGTAGCAGCAAGAGATATTTTCTCCATAATTAATCTTAAATTTAAATAAATAATACTCAAAGCAAGTCGGCCTTGCTTGTCAAATAACATGTTTTTAATTCTTTCTAGGGGCCGACCTAGAGAAGAGTTCGCCTAGATTGGTATATATGTAAGGTGAAGATCATTAATTTGATCATCAATTCAATCACTTCATTCTCACCTCCAGCAGAAGTTCGCCATTCCATTTGCAGCAGATCAGACTTCAAGGGGAAGCATATTTATTTGTACTTAGCATCAAGGAGAAGTGTCTCCATTCATTGTATATACCCAGCCTTGTGTAAGGCCTGATTCTGTAAGCAGATTTCTGCTACTTTTATTCTGATATATAAGAAGAGATTAATTAATGGGTTTTTCTCAGGGAAACCCGGAGACGCGTCCCCCCCTCAAAATGCCCCGTACCCGTTCCCGGGACGTCCCAGGTACCGGGGGACGGCAAGGGGACGGCAGGGGACCGTCCCTCTTTTCCCAGAAAACCCAAGAAACGTACCGGAGACGAGGGGACGGCGTTGACTGGAAGAGGGACAGACCGTCCCCAGGGACGGCCGGGGGACGGCTGAGCCGTCCCTCGAACATCCAGGGGACGGCCGGCCGTCCCCCGCGCTTTAGTCACTTCAAACTCATAAAAAAAAACATAAAATTTAAAAATTTCGGCCCGGCCTATGTGGCATGTGTGGGCCCCATGGATTTTGACTCTCATATGAATGAAAAAGGGCCTCTCTAACCTCATTATTTGCATTTTGTTTGTTTGAGCAGCCAAGGGTTTGAGAGCAAAAGAAGTTGCAGCCATTGAAGGAGAAGGAGCAGCAGCTTGAAGGAGGAGAGAAGGTTGAAATAGTGTTGAAAGGACTGCAAATCCACTAAAGAGGTATGCATTTTCTTTTCCTATTTATTTTTTTTCATTTTTTTGCAAAATGTGAAGCATACATTGTCTGATTTTTTGCATTTTTTTGCATTTTCAGTTTAAACTTGCATTCTAAAAACAAAAAACATGAGCAGCAGTGAGAATGGAAGTGATAGTGAAGTTGAAATGCAAATTAGAAGGCAAAGTGGTGGGGGTGGTAGTAGAACTAGAGAGCAAAGAAGTGAAAGAACCCCAATCCAATGCCATCCTTCATCAACCAATACCAAAACTATGGAAGACTATGCAAGACACCCATTAAACCCAAAAAAACCATTCCTTCGATATGTTACACCCGTGGGTGAAAGACAAAAAAATTCAGGGGGGAGTAGGGTTTGGTTTTGCCATATTTGTGAAAAAGACTTTAGGGGCAGCTACACAAGAATTAGGTCTCATTTTTTGGGTGAGGTGGGCCATGGAGTTAGAGTGTGTCCTTCATTGACAGATGACCTATTTTTAGAATGCCAAAGAATTCAAATAGAGTGTGATGGTGGTGGGGTTCAAGGTGGGTCTCCTTCTTTCCCAAGTGCACAATCATCCATGCCTATTCCTAGTCCTTCCACGGTTGGTAGTAGTGGAGTTCTCTTAAGAGCAAAGAGGAAGGTGAGTGGTAGTGGTAGTGAAAAGGCAACCTCAGTTGAGTCCCTATTTAATAACCAAGCACGAGAGAGTACTGAATCCGCCATTGCCAAATTCTTTTTTGCACATGCCATTCCATTTCATGTGGCCCGTTCCTCTTATTTTAAACAAATGGTGAGAGAAATAGCCACAGTTGGTCCTTCATTCATACCCCCTGGAGATCATAAGCTACGCACCACCCTCCTAGACAAAGAGTACTCCAAAGTTAATGTGTTAATGGAGGACATGAGGCAAACGTGGATGAGGACGGGGTGCTCTATAGTGATGGATGGGTGGACTGATTGTAGACGTCGGCCACTCATCAATGTCATAGTCACATGCCCTGCTGGTTCTTATTTTCTTAGAGCCATAGATTGTTTGGGAAAACGTAAAGATGCAGAATTCCAGTTTTCCATTTTGAGAGATGCTATAGAGGAGGTTGGGGCTGCAAATGTGGTGCAAGTGATCACCGATTCTGCACGTGTGTGCAAATTGGCTGGGTTGATGGTGGAGGGTCAGTACAGGCACATATTTTGGACCCCATGTTGTGTTCATGCATTGAACAATGCATTGAAAGACATAGGGAAGTTGGATTGGGTGAAGAAAATAGTGGTAGAAGCTAGAGATATTCAAATGTTTATTTGCAATCACCACACCTCACTTGCTCTCTTCAGAACATTTTCAAAGAAGGAATTTCTCAAACCTATTGAGACAAGGTATGCCACTCACTTCATTTTGTTTCACTTTCAATTTGTATTCATAATCTGATTTTGTTTTAAATTTTTAATTTTTAATGAATCATTGAATCAATGAATGAACATTGAATGTAGATATGCCACATACTTCATCTTGTTAGAGAGGATGGTAGAGGTGTATGAGCCTCTACAAGCAATGATGGTCAATGCAGAGTGGGCTAGATGGCCTACTGCAAGTTCTACGGACGGAAAGAATGTCAAACAAAAGATCCTCGATGACGATTGGTGGGCCAGACATTAGATGGCTGATTTTCATATTAAATTTCTGATTTTAATATTTTAATTTTATTGTCCAATGTTCCAACTTTTGAAGTTTCTAACATGTCAATTAAGTTATTAACTTGTCAACTAATTATTTTGAACTTTTTGTTTGCATTTTGCAGATATATTTGCTCCATCATCTCCCCTATTGTAGATGTCATCAGATATGCTGATACAGACTCTCCTAGTCTTGGAGAGATTTATGAGACATTTGACAATATTCTTGGGAAGATCAAGCAAGTTATTTCGGCAAAAGACCCCACTTTGGATTTATATGAGCAACACATTGGGCCCATTGTGACTCGAAGGTGGAATATAATGAACACCCCGCTTCACATGGCTGCCTTTGCTCTAAATCCAAAATGGTATGCACCAAGGCCTGGTAGGGTGCCTCCATGTGATGATAGTGAGGCTTTAGATGGGTTCAAATGGGCCATTGAAAAAATTTATCCAGCAGAGCAGGCTTCACTAGTTCGGTCACAATTCCTAGACTTTGCAAATCTTTCGGGCCCAAACTTGAGTAAACCACAGGCGAGGTTGGATAGAGCTATATTAGCTCAATCAAACCCTATTGGATGGTGGACCTATCATGGGAGGGATACACCGCAGTTGAAGACACTTGCTACTCGCCTTCTTGCACAAGTTGCTAGTTCCTCTGCTGCAGAGAGGAATTGGTCCACGTATAGCTTTATCCACTCCCTCAAGAGGAATAGACTTACCTCTAGACGAGCGGAGAAGCTAGTGGCTATTCATAGTGCTCTTCGGCTTCAGGATCGGCAAACTCCAGAGTATCGACAGACTCCAGCTCTACGATGAGATATTGATCCCGAGGACGTGGCCCAGGTAGATGAGGAGGAGACAGCTGAGGGTTTGGTTGGGGTTCCATTGGTTGAGGAGGAGCATCACAGTGGCAGTGACTCAGAGGATGACTCTGATTTTGATGCGGTTATGAGGGATGATTAGGGGCAGCAGTGCTCTTTGACTTTGTTTATTCTGTATTCATTACTAACATTGTATTTTGATTTTCATAGCAAACTTGAAAACTATATGGCAGCAATGTAGCCTTTGGGCATTTTGATATAAGTTTATAAATTATAACTTGGAGGTTGTTTCATGATTCATGTATGTTAATTTTGAATGCGTATTGAGTATTGGCATAATGTTGGACACAAATGTTATATGTTAGTGTTCTATAATGTGTATTATGCATGCCTTATCCATGTTATCATATGAATATTTAAAATTTCCCTATATTTTTATATAGCCGTCCCCTGTCGTCCCTAATTTTGGCCTCAAAAATCGGAAACTTGGGGACTCGTCCCGCTGTCCCCTGCCGTCCCCGTCCCGGAAACTTGGGGTAACCTTGATTTTTCTCCCTCGTGAAGGAGGGTTTTCCCAGGGTAAACTTTGTGTTCATTGTCTCTGAGTTGTGTTTTCTGCTTATTGCATTTCTGATCATAAAACTAACATGGTATCAGAGCGGGTTTAGAAAAAACCTGATCAGATTAGGCAGAGCAGATTGAGAAGGATGTGAGTCCAAACTCGGGTCAACATTTGTTATCGGATAATGGAATTCCTGTCATAAAGACAAATTAGCGCCTACAGACAAGCAAATATGAATTTGAGTTATATTGTGAGGTAGTCGATATCTCTAGAAGAGTCGTACTTTTCAAAGAAGGGTGAATTCCATTATCGGGCTTCAGAATAAAGACAAGGAAGCAGTCTATAAATTGATTTATATTTGGAGGAATTGTGTTTTCTCAGGACTCCTGGTGCAGCAAATAAAGAAGTCGATATCATATACACAAAAAGACAAAGTTCGATTATAAATTTGTTGGGACCATTGCCGCTAAAGACAATTATTCGATGAAGACAAATTTGAAGAGTCGAATTGGTCTGTGGTTTTAGCTGACTGGAGAAGATCGATTTTAAGGAAAATAATTTATTGATATGCTTGCAGATAAGACAGAGTCCTGCCAATTCATCAATCGATACACACAAGGAAAGACGTCTTGGAAGCCAGCCGCTAAGAGTTGAAATCAAGTCAAAGGCACAGAAAGAGACAAAACGTGATTTGGAGAATTATGGCAGCATTTCCTATTTAGGCGGATATCATATGTGAATCGCAAATCCATGAAAGGCAAAGAAAACGAATATATTAGGACGCGGGAGCTGCTGGGATAAGACGAATCAGAGGTAAAGACAAAATTGTATTTCCAGCTAGCATCAATCTAGTCATCATATTGTTTGAATCAATGTATGAGAAGAGGTAAGCTTGAAGCATCGACGTCATTGCCTAGAAAGATGTCACCACACAAACTTAAGAAGTCATCAAACCAGTCCGTAAATATTGGAGGCAACGTGTTGAGGTATTCGATGGTATTTTTTGAATCGTATTTCCAAAGGTGTCGCGTATGGCACTGAATGTGGTATTTGCCATTGAGTCTTCAGTTGGTCTTTGAAGCATAGAACTTTCAATGCATTTTCTCCCTTGTTAGTCTGAGTGCAGATTGTGGTAATCCCCGATAATCTTTTGCTATCATTTATTATATGCATAGGTAGGAAATGGATATCATCTGTGTCATGTGAATCATCCTTGGCTTTATCAACTTTGACTTTAAGGTGGAGTTGTATTGAATTAGAAGCTTGTCTAATTCTGTTCTGAATGGGGCAATCTGTTAAAAATAGTGTGTGCATGAGTTTATGAGTATATATGTAAGGTCGAGCATTTTGAGTAATCTGAGCAGTCTGAATTCAAGTTCAAACTTCTCTCAGTCTTTGTTTGATTTTGCAAGGAGTCATCTGTTCGTTGGTGTGACATATGATTAAGAGAAGTCTAACTCTTTATCCATCTAGATATTAATAAGTTTTGAAGAATGTTGAGAAAATGAGGAAGGCTACAGGTTCTATTGACCAGGCTTCTTCTGGAGTCACCTACTCATTATTTCTAGGCTATCTCATGACTACCAAGCTAATACCTGGGAGGGCATATTATTTCCTGAGTTAGCTTCAGAAATATTATAATTTCCAAATGTTGCGGAAGAAGAATATGACTGCAAATCAGGAAGCTTGGAGGGTGTATTTGTTTCTGGCATTTGTGTGATTGATCAGATAGAGCTGCCAATTGGTTGAATGTCTGATAATAACTTATATGCCCTTTTTAAATGTGATGCATCTGTGTCTAAAGTAAATTCTTCCCTTGAAGGCAGAAAAAGATAAGTATTTTTTTGTTTGTACCTTTGAAATCACTTTTTTATGGGCTGAAATTCAGTTTGTTGAGTTGTGCAAATCTGACATCGATTATTTGGATCGTGTGATTAGCAGAGGTTGTGGTTTCTTTTGAGTGGTGGTCGTTGGAATAAGATCCTTTGGAGATACCATTCATTCATTGCGAGTTGTTTCATGCTAGTTGTGAAGATTTTTGAGTGTGACTTTGAAATGAAAGGAGAACTGCAATTTCGATTGTGATTGGTTGGTCACATCGATACCATTCTCTATGTGCATGGACTGTGATGGTGCCTTGATTCATTGAGAGGTTGGTTCTATATTGAATATGTTGGCTGCATAATGTGTCTGAGAAATATGAGTTGAGCAGATTGTCTTTTGTTGTGATGTGATTAGCATTTCCAAGAGCAAAAATTGAGTAAAGACAAAAGAAAGATATATCAGAATCAACAAAGATAAGTTCTATTATTTCTTTAATTAATATATCTAATGATATTTGCTACATGCTTCATTTGTAGTTTGATTTTTGAACTATTATTAATCTTTTTAAAATGCAAGATGGTTCGAGGAGCAAAAGGATGATGGATTAATTATTAGAGATTGCATAAGGAATCCAAAGGAGGAAGAGCTAGAGGCATCCGGTGAGGAAGCCATGCCGGCTGGAGAAATGAACAAACATGAAGACACCGCTTGCTGCCATGAGACTGAGTTGGTGGCACTTAACTTCACTGGAGACACCTCTCGATGGAACAAGGTTGGGCCAAGCCTTGGATAGAGAGTTTGCATCAACAAAGAAGATTGAGAAAGATGAAGACACTAAACAACGAAGAACCTATACAGATTGTCATTGTGATCAGTTACTTCGAAGAGGAGGAAATGACATTCAAAGGGAGTTAAATTCTGAGGATTCAAGGCTCGAGTTGAGAGCATGTCCGGGAAAAGGATTAAGGTTCTGAGATAAGTCAATGGAGGGGAGTTCAATTCTAGAGGATTTTTTTGCAATCTTTGAGGCAAGGATCAAGAGGGAGTTATGTGACTCACTGAGAAGAAGTGAAGGTTGCAGTGTTGCAAGGCCAGGTGCTAAAGTTATTGGAAGACCTCTCCAGCTGTAGAGAACAGAATTGCACAAGACAGTCAATCTGGAATTGACATTGGTAGCTCCGCAAACCTATTCAGAATAGAGTGATCTAGGATGAGGTCGAGAAGGACAATCCTGAACTCTTGCAAGTCAGTAGTGTTGGAGGTGTGCGTTGGAAACCATTCCTCTAAAGCATTGCAAGCAATCTTGGACGAGGAAGTCAGGAGGTTGATGCAAGTACTTGGAGCTTCAGAGGGAGTCACATCATCATGAAGATTTGTTGTAATGTATATTTCTCTGAGATGGAGAAATATGAGGTGAAAGCCCTTGTAGTGTATATTTCTCTGAGACGGAGAAATATGAGGTGCGAGCCCTTGTTCATCTTTGAGACTTAGATGAGATATCATGTTGAGAGACTCCATGACGACGTCACGTTGAGAGACTTCATGATGAACCCTTTGTACTTGTGTTTTTCCACACATGGGAGTAGCCATGCTAGACGTCATGCTCCATGACGACATCACATTGAGAGACTTTGTGATGGGCACGTGTACTTGTGTTTCTTTCCACACATGGGAGTAGCCATGGTGGATGTCCTGTTCAGAGACTCCATCGCAACATCACGTTGAGAGACTTCGTGCTGAACTCTTGTACATCTCTGAGACTGAGATGTGGTTTTCCACAATTTGGTGTAGCCATTGTGGACGTCATGTCGAGAGACTCCATGACGAGGATATTTGGAAAAATACCTCCCTAGTTAAGAGGGAGTGTTAATGTTTGTAGCGGCAGGAGATATTTTCTCCATAATTAATCTTAAATTTGAATAAATTATACTCAAAGCAAGTCGGCCTTGCTTGTCAAATAACATGTTTTTAATTCTTTCTAGGGGCCGACCTAGAGAAGAGGTCGCCTAGATTGGTATATATGTAAGGTGAAGATCATTAATTTGATCATCAATTCAATCACTTCATTCTCACCTCCAACAGAAGTTCGCCATTCCATTTGCAGCAGATCAAACTTCAAGGGGAAGCATATTTATTTGTACTTAGCATCAAGGAGAAGTGTCTCCATTCATTGTATATACCCAACCTTGTGTAATGCCTGATTCTGTAAGCAGATTTCTGCTACTTTTATTCTGATATATAAGAAGAGATTAATTGTTGGGTTTTTCTCCCTCGTGAAGGAGGGTTTTCCCAGGGTAAACTTTGTGTTGATTGTCTCTGAGTTGTGTTTTCTGCTTATTGCATTTCTGATCATAAAACTAACACTAGATATTATAGTATGCCTTCCCATGTGGTATATATCAATACCAACACCTTCAACTTAATGAGATCTTACAGAAAGTACCACAATGAACTCAGGAATTAGAACATATCCACATCTATGTAAGGCAACATATTTCAAATTTAACAATTTGACCTGACACCTTCAAGCATTTCTGGCCTTGCTCGCAATGTAAGAGTATATATGCAACTTGTCCCACTCTTCTTAGAACCGTCTAAAACCCAATATATCTACAGCTGAATTCCTCCACCCCTTTGAGAGACAATTGCTTATAAGGATGTATTCACAAGAGCACCCAATCTCCATCTTTGAATTCAAATTCCAGCTCATTCTTATAATATCTTTTTGTGACATCATCCTGTCCCAAGCTGTAAGGGCCACTTATGTTTATGCTTTTGTTGTACCCATCATATCAGGATATCACTTTCTGTGCCTGACATACCTTGTTGGCTTTGTCTCTCTTTGGGTTGTGGTGCTAGAGAAGAGGGCCTGAATTTTTAGCACCAACATACACAAAGAGTGCCCTGCAGATTTCATGAGGCTAAAGGTACAGAGGTACCAAATAGCTTGATCAAGGTACCACTTGATATCTTGAATAACCTGTAGGACAGTAAAAATGAAAAATGATAACACCAGGGAGTTCCATTGAAGGTTGGATCACTTTAAGCTACGGAATGAAGCACGAGTTATTTGATCTTGATGAATGATGTCCTTGTTTCTTTTTCTATTGCATAAATATGTCATAGTGTAGTCATAAAGTGACTCTATCATCTGCTCTATTTGTGAGAAAGTTAATGACTTCCACAATATCTAATTGATGTTTGCAATATGCATATTCGTCAATATTATTGCATATTTCCATACTTGATATTCGTATTTTCCAATCTCTAGTAAATATTTAGTTGATGTGTTTTTTATGTTTATGGCCTGCCATCTATTGTCTCATCACCTACCCATCCCATATTGTTCTTGTTCCCCACATCCCTAATCTCCAATTATCCCAATAATTCATTCACCAGTCACCAAAACATGCAAGAATTTAGTTCTTTTACAAGACTAAATGGCATATTGTAGATTACTTGGACATGTCAACCATAAATCTACATTATCAAGAACTTAGTAAACTTGTGGTAGTCAAAATTGATAGACGTTAGTTCCAGGAACAAGACAAGACAATATTATTAATTACCAGTGGTGTCACCACCCCACCATTTAATTTTAATATAAACTTAAATCATATTGCCAGACCCATTTGCTAAATAGGCCCAGAAATCAGCTTAGGCTTTCACAAAATCTTATTTTTGTTTGACATTATCCAACACTGATAGACAATATAAATATCATCGCCAAAAAGGTTACTAAGACACAAATTACACACTGTTTGTGGATGACATTGTTAGTTTTTATGATCAGATATATAAAACTGAAAGCAATCAGAAAATGCAGCACTTAAGACAAAGAACACAGCAAGATACCCTGGGAAAACCCTCCAACTTGAAGGAGAAAAACCCAGCAAATATATCTCTTATATATTGATGTAATAGGAGCAGAAATCTGCTTACAACTCGGGCACAACTCAATGCCGATTTTGATACAATGAATAATCGCACCTCTCCTAGATGCAGATACAAATGAATATGTTTCTCCTTGAAATCGATCTGCTGCTACAGGATGATGATCTGCTGCTACGTATAAACTTCTTCTAGGAATGCGAATTATGATGAATGAACTTGATTGATTGAAATGCAAATGAGCAACTCATCTATATACACGAGGAAGAGATCGCGTCCCTTCACAAGTATCAAGTCAGCCTCCAAGGAATGCGTCTTTCATGATGGGGTGCGATTATCCATGAGAAGTCGGCCCATTAAAAATTATTATTATTATTATTATTATTTCACAATAATAAAATATTAAATAAGTGACGTGTCTTTTCATAAGAAAATCTCTTTGCAATTTAAATAGCCGTTAGGCTATTATTTAAATTGCCTACATCGCGGGCTGGGAGTAGAAGCCCGATGCTGCTTCTAACATCAACACTCCTCTCAGCTAGGGAGGATACTTCCAACTGTATAAGACATATCACCTCATCGTGATGTCAACCACAATGGTTACACCCATGTGTGGAAAAGAGAATATCACCTCATCGTGATATCAACCATCATGGCTACTCCCATGAATGGTAAGTGTGCACAAGTGCCCATCACTTATTGTGATGTCGTCATCTCAACATGACGTTCACCATAGATACTCCCAGAGGGTGAATAAACACAAGTACAAGAAAATCATAACGGACTCTCTCATGTGATGTGGTCATGGAGTCACACACATGACATCCAACTGGGCTACTCCCAGAGGGTGGAAACAAGGGCTTGCACCTCAAATCTCTCTCACAGAGAGAAATGTATTAAAGAAAATCATAGAAGATCACTAAAGCTGAGTCTCCCTCTCAGCTACGGCTTCATTCTCCACAATACCAAGCTTGTCTCGGAAGTACACAAACTTTACTTTGGAGAGAAGCTTGGTGAGAATGTCTATCGTCTGCTCATCAGTGCTAATGTATCTCAACTAAATTGCTTTCCTCAATACCATATCTCTGATATAGTGATATTTGATCTCAACATGTTTGGTTCTCTCATGAAACACTGGATTGACAGAAAGCTTCACACAGCTTTGATTATCACAATGAATGATAGTTGGCTCCAATGATTGTCCAAAAAATCCTGCAAGGAGCTTTTGAAGCCACACATGTTGCAATATACTTTGCCTTTGTGGTGCTCAGTGCCACTGAAGACTGCTTCCTGCTACACCGGGAGATCATTGCAGACCCCAAACTGAAACAACATCCAGAGGTGCTCTTTCGATCAGCAACACAACCTGCCCAATCAGAATCTGTATAACCATGCAGCTTCAAGTCCACACCAAAAGAATATCTCAAGCCATATCCAACTGTGCCACACAAGTATCTCAGGATATGCTTCACTACAACTAGATGTATTTTCCTTGGTTCACACATGAACTGACTAAGTGCACTCACTGCATAGAAAATATCTGGTCTAGTATTAACTAGATACATCAACGATCAAATCAATTGCCTGTACATGGTGGGATCCACCAGATCTGAATTAGCTACAGCTTCCCTTAGCTTCCAAAAATTGGTTTCCATAGGTGTAGACATGGATTTGCAATCCATCATACCAAATCTCTTCAAGATGTCTATTGTATACTTCCCTTGACTTAGAATGATCTCATCAGGCCTAAGCCATACTTCTAAACCAAGGAAGTAATGGATGTACTTAAGATCCTTCATTTCAAATTCAGAAGCCAACTCCTTCTTGCATTTGATAATGAGGTGTTCTTCTCCAGTAAGAAATTGATCATCAACTTAAAGAACCAAGATCAAGGCCTCACCCATTAATTACCTCGAAATATAGATTAGAATCTGCATCATTCTTGGAGAAGCCCAAACTCAGCAGGTATCGATCAATCCTCTCATACCAAGCACGAGGAGCCTGTTTAAGGCCATACAATGCCTTCTTCAATCTGCAAACATGACTCTTTCCCATGAACCTCAAATCCATCAGGTTGCTCAATGTATACCTCCTCTTCAATTACACCATTTAGAAATGGTGTCTTCACGTCCATCTAGTGTAACTTCCATCCTTTAGCTACTGCAATGGCAATAATAGTTCTAATGGAGGTATAACAAGCAACTGGAGCAAATGTTTCCTCATAGTCTATTCCCTTTTTCTGAGAGAATCCCCTAGCCACAAATCTAGCCTTGTACTTCTCAATGCTTCCATCAACCGCATGCTTGATCTTGAAAAGCCACTTAGAAGATACAACAGATTTGCCTTCAGGTCTAGGTACAATGTCCCAAACATCATTCTTGAGGATAGATTGATATTCTTCAGCCATAGCATCTCTCCATACTTGCTGACTTGTAGCTTCCTCAACATTGGAAGGCTCAGACTCAATCATTTGACTCATCAATGCAACATAGTTTGCGAACTTTTGAGGTCTTTTGCTTTCTTTGAAAGTTCCTCTAGGGGCTCAAACTTCTCTGCCTCCTGCATTGTCTTCCTTGCCCATAGAGGTCTCTTCCGACCAATAACAATGTCTGTAGGCCCATCAGTAGGTTCCAACGGCTCAACTGGATCATCATCTTCTTTAGAATCAGTGGCCTCCCTTTGAATCTCAGGATGGTCAACTTCCATATCCTGAGGAGACTCTTGGTCTTCATTGTCTATCTCCATGTGATGGCCTTTAGATCTCTTGAATGCAACATCTTCTTCAAATGTAACATCTCTGTTGATCTCTATTAGTTCCTGACCTGGAATGTAAATCTTGTAGGCTTTTGAAGTCAAACTGTAGCCAACAAATATTCCCTTCAAATGGTTCCAATTTTGTCCTTTTATCTTTAGGGACATGAATATACACAGGACAACCAAATATTCTCAAATGACTGACTTCAGGCTTTACACCTGTGAAAGCTTCTTCAGCAATCATGTCCTCCAAGATGCGATGAGGACTTCGATTCAAAACATACACAGCTGTCCTAGAAGCTTCAGACCAAAGGAAGATTTGCAAATCCTGATCATGAATCATGGCCTTAGCTGCTTCTACAATAGATTTGTTCTTCCTTTCTGCTACACTATTTTGTTGTGGATTGTAGGGAACACAAAACTCCCTCTTAATTCCTACTTCAATACAAAAGTTACAAAAGCTTCCAGAGATGTGTTCTCCTCCGTTGTCAGATCTCAAGACTTTGATCCTTTTCCCGGACAAGTTTTCTACTTGAGCTTTGAATTCCTTGAATCTCTCAAGTACTTCCTCAGATTCTTTAGTCTTTAAGAAATAAATCCAAGTCTTTCTAGAGTAGTCATCAATAAAAAAATTACATAATACAAGAAGCCACTCAAAGAAGTAACAAACATTGGACCACACAAATCAGAATGAACAAGATCTAGAATGCATTTAGATCTACTTTCACTACTATGAAAGGGTCTTTTAGTATTCTTACCCAATGCGCATCCTCAGCAAGTACCTTCATGCTCCTGGCTGAGTTTAGGAATGTCGGTGACCATCTTCTCCATGGTTGGAAGCGCTCGGAAGTCAATGTAAGCAAGTCTTCTATGCCAAAGCTCACACAAACTTGAAGCATCGTGCAACAAAGCTTGTAAAGGACGAGTGGAGAGCCTGTAGAGATATTCTTGTCGAACACCAATCACACTGGCTGACTTGATGTTAGAGTTCTTTGGCCATGCAAGAACTTTTCCTTTAGAGAATGCTACTTGATATCCCTTATCTTCTAAGGCTGAAATAGAGACAAGGTTCCTTTCGATGCCTGGTTCAAATAGTACATCACTCAACTATAAGGAGATGCTTGAATCTAAGTGAATAATGGAGGTCCCAACGCCTTTCACAGAATGACATGCATCATCTCCAATTATGACTTGAACACTTGTATCTTTCATCACCAAATCTAAAAGATGTTCTCTAAACCCAGTGATGTGACAAGAGGCGCCACTATCAATCAACCAAGTGTTGCTATCTGTTGGAACATTGCTTGACAAGGCAGAATAGAATAGAAATTCCCTTGAATCCTTTTGAGGAGAGATCTCATCCACATCTACAAATGAAGCATGTTGTTTTGGTCTAGTAGGGCAATCCTTTGCATAGTGACCAAACTTGTCACATCTGAAGCACTGTAGATGGGAGAGATCCTTCTTCTTCTTAAATGGAGGAGCACCATCAAATCTCCTATCCTTATTCCTCTTGAAGTAGCCTTTCTTTCCTTCTCTTCCTTTCTTCTTCGAAAATTGAGTGGTAAGAACATGAATCTCCTCATTGGTAGAATTTTGACCAATGCCTCTTGCAGCCAACCTTGATTCTTCTTGAATACAATCTGCTCTCATTCGATCGAACTTAGAAAGTTTTGATCTCGCACCGATTCCTTGAATGTATGACTCCCGAGATGTAGGAAGACCATTGAGAGCCAACATAGTCAAATCCTTGTTATCAACTATATGCCCAATGGTAGAGAGCTGATCTCTCAACTTGGTGATCTTCATGAAGTATGAGATGACGGATTCTCCTTCGCCAGCTTGATATGATGAAGTTGTTGCTTTAATGCAAGAGCTCGACTTGTGTTGTTGATCTCATACATCTCCTCCAAGGTCTTGAACATATCTCTTGTTGTTTTCAACTTGGAGATGATTGGCACAATGTGATCTTTCACGGAATCAACCAACATCTTTTTCGCCTTAGTGCCATTTCTCTTCCATTGAGGCTTCTCATTCTCTTCAGTTGGTTCGGGAACTTCGTCCTCCACGAACTCAACTAACTCATTTTCCTCCAAAACAAGCATCACTCTAGACTTCCAAGATGTGAAGTTTGATGCACCCTCAAGTCTATCTTTGATCTTGAGCCCATTCACCATCTTGACAATTAGATAGATGTAATCTAAAATGAGAACGATAATGGAGGATAACGCTGCTTATATAAATCTGATCAGATCTTTCCTTAGACCCGTTATGATACCATGTTAGTTTTTATGATCAGATATATAAAACTGAAAGCAATCAGAAAATGCAGCACTTAAGACAAAGAACACAGCAAGATACCCTAGGAAAACCCTCCAACTTGAGGGAGAAAAACCCAGCAAATATATCTCTTATATATTGATGTAATAGGAGCAAAAATCTGCTTACAACTCAGGCACAACTCAATGCCGATTTTGATACAATGAATAATCGCACCTCTCCTAGATGCAGATACAAATGAATATGTTTCTCCTTGAAATCGATCTGCTGCTACAGGATGATGATCTGCTGCTACGTATGAACTTCTTCTAGGAATGCGAATTATGATGAATGAACTTGATTGATTGAAATGCAAATGAGCAACTCATCTATATACACAATGGAGAGATCGCGTCCCTTCACAAGTATCAAGTCGGCCTCCAAGGAATGCGTCTTTCATGATGGGGTGCGATTATCCATGAGAAGTCGGCCCATTAAAAATTATTATTATTATTATTATTTCACAATAATAAAATATTAAATAAGTGACGTGTCTTTTCATAAGAAAATCGCTTTGCAATTTAAAATGCCGTTAGGCTATTATTTAAATTGCCTTCATCACAGGCTCGGAGTAGAAGCCCGACACTGCTTCTAACATCAACAAACATAACATGGATAACCTCGGAAAATCAATGCATAGGCTCCACAAGCTAAAACTCTTTAATGCCCTTATTGAGATGGTTCCCAAGAGCACCTTCTATCTAGCGGATCCCATGTCCACAGATAGGGTAGTCAACAAGGGCCAACAGACAAACTTAAATCAATCAAACTTCTTAGCAAAATGAAAGATCAGGTCATACTTATAACAGCTTGATTTATTCATTAAGGTCTAAAAAGGGAGTTTACTTATGTTTCCTATACCTTCAGATTATATAACTTCTTGATTGGACTGTCAATTATGTCTTTATATTTCAACTAGCAGTCTACGGACCTGAAAGAGATGAGCTGATAAGTATGATGTGCATTGTCATTCTAAAAATTTTCTGATATCATGTCCACTGTTACTACTTTCACAGTTTCTTGAATTAGCATCCTAGCTTTAAAACACATAGGTATTTCTTTGCAACAATTTGTTCCAGAAGCTTAAATATTTTTAAACTAACTTAAACTGCAACAAAAAAATTCTGTAAAAGGGTACAAGTGAGAACCTGTCGAACTACAACATAATCGCCAACTGCTAGACTTAGCTCTCCCTCTGACTCAGCTTCAAATGCATGCATTGCCTGCAAGTAAGTGGCAGAGTTGAATTTCATAAACACCAAAATATCTAAGTACCACAGCATTGATTTCATGAATGTGTATATAAGAAATATGCAACTTACCTCAGCTAAGAAATACATAGCTATCTCAACAGATCTATCTAAAGATGAGGCCTGAGATGCACGACTCCCATTCACCTTAAATTCTTCATATGTTGGGGGAGGTATATAATTATCAAATACTATAGATGGTGCAGATTCAATTCGTTGCTTCTCTGAAATCATCTATTAAGATGATAACAAACCAGAATGTTGCAGTAAGCACATCAATTTACACTTCAAACAAGATATGGTATAATTGAAGCAAACAATTATCATATTAAAAAAAATCATACTATCTTTGACATCCTAACCTAGGATAGTACCTCTGCTTGAGCTTCATCAAGGATTTGTGCAATTCTATGGTGGAATATCCTTTCTGTTTCAACCTAGACAGTAAAGTGACTTAATCAGAACAATAATGAGAAATTAAGGATTAAATCATTACCTGGAGAATAGATAAATGTATACCATAGCAATTAGACGTTGAAGTGTCAGTCTTTGTTGTTGTGACTCAACAGCAGCCATTGCCGCTGCGGCCTCCTTTCCTAAAACTGCCATGTTGGCCTTAAGTTCTTGCATCTTTGCTTCAGCTGCTTGCAACTTCATTCTATTATCAGGGTTGTCTGGAACCTCTCTGATTCTTGCTTGCCGTTTTGAAACTTCAGTTGCCTGTATATATTCCACATGCAAGCCACAATCACAAACCAAGAGCAACCAAGCTTTTATTTAACTAAAATTCTCCTCAAAAATCTTACTCTTCCTTACACCTCAAACTAGAAAAAATTGAAATATAATCACAGCAAACACTAACCACATCACATTTCACATGCAGCATACTTCTCAGAACAAAAAGACACCTGTAGCTCAGCTTCTTGTCGCATTTGGTCATAGCGTTGAGCAAGATGGCGAGCATCTTCCAAAGGGGTTCCCGTGATCATCGCTCTTAAGGGTTCTGCTATCTGACAATTTTCACTACTGAATCTTCAGTAATATAGCATATTCTTCAGAAAGCATGACAATTGAATCTTTATTAATAAATCAATAATCTCCGGAGGATGAGAATGCTAGCAGCCTGTTATATAGAATATTTACCAAAATCACAGCCAATAACTTATAAGGAGTAGAATAGAGAGCATATACTCTATCTCTATTGGTTTTATACAAATATAGAATTTCAAAGAATAAAATTTTGATAGCTCAACTTAAAAGCTGAGAGAACCATTTATTCACATTCAGTGTGACAGAAATATCTAATTCTTCATTTGTCTGTCATATTACTATCAAATAAATGCAGTATAGATGAATACACTCAGAAAGGCCATTGACGATGTAATCATGAAGAATCAAGATAGGGATGAAAACATATTAAGAATCATTCTCTCTGATGCAAAATGATATTCATCAATACAACTCTATATAAATTTGCTCAGGTTACAGTGGGCCAAGTCCCTGGGGCTTTCCAGCCATCCCCATACCTATCAAATTTCAAGGACACAGGGATGCATTGGAAACATCCCTGGGCCATTCCTGCTCCCGTCCAGAAACAGCACTCAACAATCCGGGACAGCTGCACATGTCAATGATGCCCCCATCCATCCTGGGGCCAGCCATCCATCCCCAGATATCAATCACAGTTTCTAAAAAAAACTCAAAAATTATAAGATTTCAAAGCAAATTAATATGGATTCTCCTGGATAAAAACCTGTTAAAGTTTATTTTAAATCAAATGTTCTGAAATGGATTTGTAATCAATTTAGGGATACTATACAGTGTACTATAGTTAAATCACTTTATTAAATAATGGATCTATGAAATATTGACTTTCTTTGTTAAACTTCTGTCCACAGACCCACTGGAAAATGTTATTCCTGGCATTGCCCTATGACTACTAAAAATGGCCACAAATATGATGTCATCATGGCTGAAAGTTGAAACCAAAAAATTTTACAATGTATATTTCCCTTTGTATGTAAACCAGATTTTTCAGTTCATTCATATACAGCTGCAATATGTGAGTGGTTAAAGTGGTTTTGTATAGATATGAAGCAACCTCTACTGCAGCACTACACCTCATCAGTAATCAAACACTGGGGATTTTAATGTCAATTATATTGCATTACCAAAGTACAGTAAGACCATTATTATCAGTTGTCTAGGCATTAAAAACCTACCATTAAAAAAATTTAAAAGTGGTTCAGAGAGAGACGGAGAAAAGAGTTACCAACTTAATAAAATGCCCAATCAAGAAATATGCCCTGATTTATGGAATATATTATTTTCCAGAATTTTTACAATTTGTCATTTTGTAGTTGTAGCCTTTTGGCCTTTTCTTGTGTATATATAAGCACATTGACAATGAAAACAATGAAATTTTCTTAATTTGCATATTGATTCCTGAATTCTCAATTCAGCTCTAATGTTATGTTAAATGGTTATTTATATAATATATAATGAATATGGCAAATGCCTCATCATATGAATAATTAAAATTTCCT
This sequence comes from Sequoiadendron giganteum, assembly GCA_007115665.2. Lineage (NCBI taxonomy): Eukaryota > Viridiplantae > Streptophyta > Pinopsida > Cupressales > Cupressaceae > Sequoiadendron > Sequoiadendron giganteum. The sequence goes on from CM021108.1 coordinate 402,448,268, forward strand.
ATATTTTTTAAGTTTTCATATTTTTTTAATTGTCAACCCCTACCGTCCCCCAAAAAAGGACCTCCTATCCCCTGCTGTCCATGAAACGTGTCCCCACATTTCCTCCCATACCCATCCCAAAAATGTAGAACATTGTATATTTCAATTATTCTTACTCATGTTGTTTACAAAATGATAAATTGCAACTTCATTTACTATTTTTTGTAATTCATTTCTCAATATTAATTTTTATATGTTATTTTAATAGTCCCCCCACTCTCACCAAATTTTGGAAAAATCTTGTCCCCAAAACTCATCCCCACATCCAACACAATAGAGATTTCATTCAACACACAATTGAGTTATTGCCTAATGCTAAGCCAATGAGATAAAAGTAAAAACTAATTAACCCCAAGATAGAGCCCTTGATGAAGCAAGAGCTCACAAAACTTATTGAATCAAAGACAAGATTGACTATTAAGCATTCTTCTTGTATGTCTAATCCAGTTCCTTTGCACAAAAGGAATGAAGAAACAAGACTCTGTATTGATTTCAGGGATCTCAACAGAGCTTCCCTCAAAGATCATTATCCTCTCCCTTCAATGTATCAAATATTGCAAACAAATGGCTTGTTGAGAATGATTGTCCTTGCTAGATGGATTCTCAAGATATAATCAAATATGGGTCAAAGAAGAAGATCAACATAAGACCACATTTACAACCACATGGAGAACATTTTCCTGCCACAATATGCCCTTCAAATTATCAAATGTTGGAGCCAGTTTTCAAAGGGCAACAGATCTGTCTAAGAAAATCCTCAATAAAATTATTCTAATTTATTTAGATGATACTACTGTTTTCTTCAAGAATAAAGATCAGTTCACGCATTTGGAGAAAGCTTTCCAAAAGTGTCAAGAGTTTGGCATCTCATTGAATCCAAAGAAATGCATTTTTGGCATGCCCCAAGGTAAACTTCTTGGTCACATGGTATCAAAAGAAGGAATTGCAATAGATGCTAATAGAGTTCAAGCTACTCTAGAACTTGCCTTGCTACTAAGCAATAAAGCTTTGCAATATTTTCTTGGCAAGATAAATTTCATTGCGAAATTCATTTCAGATTTTGCAAGATTGGTAAGACCTCTAATCTTAATGCAGGAGGAGAGAAAATTCAGAAGGAGAGAGAATTCAAAAGGACAATGGAAGGTAAAAAAGAAATTGAATTAATTAAACAAGCCATTGCAATAACCCCTGTATTCAGGAATCCGAATTTCTCTAAGGATTTTATCATGTATGCCTATGAAGGCAATTGTAATATAGCTACAATCCTCACTTAGAAAGGTGAAAGACTAGGAAGAACATCCAATTGCTTTCTTCTCAAAAACTCTGCAGGACTATGAAGTCAAGTATAATTTCATGGAGATGCAAACAGATGCATTGGCCAAGGGATTCAAAAAGTTCCAGCAATTAGATTCAAATAACAACATTCACAGTCCATGTAAAGCATTCAAGAATACATCATGGGCAGCAAGATAAGTGAAAAACAAGCCAACTAGATCACCAAAATCTTGGAGTATGACATAGACATTAGGCCAAGCACTATGCCAACACCTTGCAAAGCATCCTAACACTTCAAATGACCAAACTCAACAATTGAAAGTTGTCTTTGCAAACGAAAAAGTTCAACCAATATCATGGATCAATGAATGAGTGTGATCATGGAAACTAAGCAATATCCAAGTGATTTGTCTCCTAAGAGAAGGACCTATTGGCTACAAGGAATTCCTTATTCCTTGGTCAATGGGATCCTTTTCAAGAGGAACTTCGATGGATTACTACTCAAGTATCTCAAAGGATCAAGCACTAGTGCTATTACAAGAATTTCACCAAGCATTATCAAGCAAGCATTTTTTTGCCCAGACCACAACCATCAAGATTGTTAGAGTGGTCTATTATTGGCCCACTATGTTTGACTGTCACAAATGGATCAAAAAATGTCTATACAAGAAAGAGAAGAAATGTTGCACTACCCCTCAAGGAAAATGTCATTGATCAGTCATTTCCCCAATGGGGCATTGACTTCATTGGTATGATTAATCTAGTCTCTAACACAGAGCATAAATGGATCCTCACTGTCACAAATTACTCCACAAAGTGGATAAAAGTCGTATCATTGAAGAAAGCCACTGTAATAACCACCCCAATTTTTTCCACAAATTTTCACCTATTAGCGTTAGATGAAATGCAAAGATAGGCAATTGTATAAGCAACCCTCCACTTTCTAATCACCGATATCCCAGTGTGGGCAATGTGAGAGCATACAGTGAAAAGGGATCTTGCAATTACTGAAATAACAAGCTAACTGGAAATGAACACCTCCCACTTTCTGATCACCCAAATTCTAATGTGGGCAAGGTGAGAGCATACGGTAGTTGGCTTACAATATTGAAAACTTTTCTATGCTACCACTTCTTCAGTGGGGTGAGTAATAATCATCAAGTGAAGGAAAGTAAACATCCGCTTATTCAACGGGAATTACAAGAAAGGAAATGCACTTGACGACAAGCTGACCAACTTCCACTTTTCAGTGGACAAACAAGAAAGGAAATATAAGAAACTCAACCACTTATTCAACGGGAGAGAGAAGTACATAAGCAAAGGCTCAACCACTTGTTTAGTGGGGTAAGTATCCAAAATATCAAGAAATCAAATAGCTAAATGGTACTACCAAATCAGCATTACAATGAATGTCCAATACAAGATATTATGAGATAAAACAGTGTTACAAGACTCGCCAAAACTCGCCGAGTCTAGGCAAGTTGTGAGCTGAGGGACCCTAAATGAGGCCTAGAGACTCGGCATGCGGGTACTCGTTGAGACTCGCCAAACTCGCTAGAACCGGCGAGTCCCGACCCCTGGACTCAGTTGCGGCTGGGTTTGCATAAAGTGCAAAATAAAACATATTTTAAGCCTTCTTTCTTTTTTCTTTTTGCCTTTATACTTGCCTCTATTCTTTCAAAAGGCATTTCATTTCATTTTCAACCAAGGAAGAGAGAAAAAAGAGAAGAGAGCCAAAACACATTTGCATTGAAGGAAAACCAGCAAGGAGATTGAGCACAAAACGATTGTTGAATCGCATTTAAGCAAGTTCATAGGTGATTTTTCTACATCTAGAGGAGTCTACAAGGGATTGGAAAGAGATTTGTATTGATTTCAAAAGAAGATTTAAGAGGTATGTTTGAATTTTGAAGGTTTTTTTTGTTTATTTTTTTAACCAAAACTTCGCTTCTCTTCTTTCTATCTTTCTTTCTTTTTTATCTATTTTGTTTTAATGAAACAAAAAACAAATTACAAACCCTATGTGTGTTTAAATTTTTTGTTGAACAAACCCTAGGTGTTCTTGTAAAAGAAATAGTTTTATAGTTGCAAACCCTAAGGTTTTTTATTTTTAGTTTAAATATAAAGTATAAACTTTGAATGTTAATTTTTTTAAATTATGTGTTATTGCAGGCTACAACATCATTTATATCAATAAATTGTTTCAACTCTCTATCACAGTCACAATGTCTCAAAATAGAAAGGACACTTGTTGGAAGTATTATGCTCCAAATTGCAAATGCTTAGTGAATCTAGAGTCATAGTTAGTAATGGCCAAACAAAACTTGTCCCAACAACCATTGGGAAATGGGCAAAGTTAATGGGTAATAATCCATTGGCTATGTAGGAGGCTGTCATACTGTCAGCTGATTATCTAAGCTCTCCCCCATGCGTTCTTAAACTGGTGCATAAGGGAGAGCTTAGGTAACCAGTTGACAATATGATAGCCTCTTGCATAGCCCATCATTTATTACCCATTAACTTTGCCCATTTCCCTATGGCTTCTAGGACAAGTTTTGTTTAACCATTACGGACTATGGATCCAGGTTCACTAAGTATTGGCAATTTGGAGTATAGCACTTCCACCTTTGTTGAATCAATTTGGAGCATAAGGCTACTCAAACGACATTGCATCCAGGTAAAAATATATTAAGGGCATAATAATAGTTTAATAACTAACACTTTTCCATTTTTTATTTCCCTTAGCTAAAATTTGTGTTTATACTTATGTGATCGATGTATGTTTGTGTATGGGATCATAGCAATTTCTATTTGATGATGTTATTGTGTCTTTAAGGTTTATTTATTAAAGGGTGCATGAGTTTTTCTATTTGCCGAGTTTGGGCTCCGAGTTCAAGTCCGAGTCAAAAATCGGCTTGCTAAGTCCGAGGCAAGTCTGAGTCTTCTAACATTGAGATAAACAAGTCAATATGATAGCCCCATGTATCAGTGAACAATCCCTGCAACATAGGAACAATTAGGCATCATTAAACATGAAAGGACAAAGGAGTATCAAGTCTGATATGACTGGTGCAGCAGTCTGATATGCACGAACAGCAAGCACGGAAACTCAACCAGCCCTCATGAAATGGACATATCTCCTCCAATATACAACAGAATGATCTCAAATCACTTGCAAATGAAGTAGCAAGCTTGGGCATCCAAGCTGAGGTAGCAAGCCACCACCTACCAGTCTGAAATGCTCTGAAACGAATCCCAAGACACTCACAGCAAAGATGTACAGCCCCCTGAGGAGGTCACCAACTACTAAGAATCCAATTCACCTTCTAGAATCACTAAACTTGGAGCAATGTGGCACCCAAACGTGAGGAAAACATAGAGCCAACACCCACAAAATAGTTTCAACTCCTCTAATCAGTGTGAGCAAAAACGTGGGTCAGCTAGGCGCAAACCAGCAACATCAAAATCTGATTAAACACTCCAAAAACCTCCAAACTGCAAATTAACACACACGCACACCAAAATATCTCTAGAAAACATCAAGGCTAACCAAAACTGAAAGAAATGAGATAGACATATACGTTCAACTACAACTCCTGAGATGAAGCTGCAACACTATTCAACTAGGAGATATCTCTCAATCTCAAAACTGAAGATGACTTGGAGGGATTTCGTCCTCAAAGCCCAAAGAGTTCAATTTGCATTTTGGCAACACTCCGTTACATCAAAATAGCATAACCAAATGAGAGCAAGGAGGGTGTATAAATAGGCTCTAAGACCTAGAAGTTTGAAATGCCTTTCCCTCCAAAAAGATACGCCACACTCAAGGAGAATATTATATCTTATTAAAATCACTTAACCCATCACTTTTGGCATCCACCTTGAAAATGCATAAATTTATCATTTAAATTGCTTAAGTCTCCAAAATTGGCATCCAACTCCAATTCCCCCTTTTAAAACAACTTAAGTTGTGCTTCCTAGGCTTAGGGATCAAAAGCAACTTGACAATATAAAACAAACTTAAGTTGCAAACCTTCCATTTTCGAACTCCAAGAATGTTGGAGAAGCTATTACTAAAAATACCAAGACGCCAATCACTACACTGCCACCATTGCCAGAAATAGTAACCCTGTGCTGAAATGCTACCAAGACCACTGCCAAAAATAGCACTTACTAAAAATCTCATACTGCTAAAAATCGTGACTCCAATCTTAAAAGAGCACATTCTAGGAAGCCATCGTGACTTACTATAAATAGTAAGTACAAAAAATAGACAATGCTAAAAATAGCAATGACTGCCCACCAAGGTTCTCAAAAAACCCAGAAAGACCCAGAAATCCTTCTGGCAAACTCGTACAACAAACTCCTGAAAAGCTAACATGAAACCTCCAAGAAACTTGGAAACCCTAAAAATGCCTCTGAGTAGCCTAGGGGTCTCCTAAAATAGGCTAACAATCACAAAAGTGCCTAGGATTGAGAAGGAGACATTACAGCCACTAAAGGAGTCATTATTGATTTCCTCAAAAGTATTGTTATAGGGTTCGAAGTCCCATATACTATTATTTTTGACAATGCAGACTTTTATAGGTGCAAAAGTGTTAGATTTCACCCTAAAGTATAGCATATATTTGAAAACATCATCAAATTATTACCGACAAGGTAATGAGCTAGTTGAGTCTACTAATAACAACCTTATAAGGATTGGCTCTATCTATTACAAAGGATGGCACTTGCATTTAAAACAAGCACTATGGACAGACAAAAAAACTCCGAAGAAAACCATTGCCATATCCCCTTATGCCCTACTATATGGTAAGGAGGTACCATTGCCTATCTCTTCAAAACTTTTTGCCTTACAATTGATCAAGCAACTAGAAATAGAAGAAAACAAAGTATAGAGGTCAAGTTGGTGGAATGACTAAAGCTGGAAGGAAAAAAGAGACACCATGAATTCAATGAAGAATCACTAAAAGGTTGTCAAAGAGTAGTTTAACATACAGTATATGGAATAGCTCTTTAAAGTGGGAGATAAAATCCTCAAATGGGAGAATAGCAATGCCAACATTCCACATTTGATTCTCTATGAAGCAGCCCATAGAATATTTATGCATGCAAATAGAAAAACTCTTTTGAGCTTACCAATATGAGTGGATACATACTACCTATCCTAGTCACTGGGATATATTTGAAACCTCATACATTAGCCTACGGAAGTATTTCTATAAATATGTATTATTGTTTGTTATTGCTTTACATTTTGTTGTGTTTGCCTTCTTTTTGAAGGCCTATGAATAATTTTGTTGTGTTTACCTTCTTTTTGAAAGCCTATAAATAGATTTGTACTTTGGCCAAAGGGCCCATCCTCCAAGCTAGGGGTAGATCTATTAAATGGAAAAATCAATTTGGCACCACATATCTAGTCCTTAGTTATCCAATCAAAAGTTTGCTCAGGTAACGAAGTTGAATGGCTCCTATGATCACAAATGTTCCAAAAGTATCTTAGAAAGCCAATATTTCAAGCTCATTTATAACCATTGATCCCTTTGCTCATCAACAATATACACAATCTCAAATTTGTCGAGCAAATAGAACACATGTCCACAACCATCCAATCATGTGCATACATTTCAAAAAGCAATCATTTCAAAACATGAGCATTTAAAAAGGGGTGATCATTTCAAAAAGGGATAGAGGCCCCCACTTAGTCACATCATTGCCATTTTCAATTATCACCCATCCAATCAAGCCTTAATATGAGGAGATCTCACAAAACAAAAATCAAATCTTGTAACAAACAAAAAGAGCTGAAATAATAGAGATTTGAAATTTCAAGCATTAGTACACCAACTTGAACCAAACATGAAGTAGTTGTCATCAATGAGTTAGTTGAACCCATGCCACCCACTTATGAGTTCAAATGGCTTAAAAGCCTTACTATTCACTTACCAGGTTTGTAAGCTCTGATATTTTTTTCTAAATGCAAAGCGATGTGAACTACATGCTACCAATCTAGTACGTAATTGCTTTGTCCACTAGAAGAGAGGAAGTTCAAGAAGAATACTCCTATAGACTCAATATACAGGAAAAAAAAAACCCAAGAGGAAAGAACAAAAGAGGCAAGTTCAGTATGCGGAACTACAACAAAAATACCAAATCCTTTGCTTTGACTCCCATTCCTGACAAGTTCCCTAGAGCCTAAATTAATGTAAAAAATGTCAAGAATGGAAAATGTGTAGACACTGCCTAATGCTTGATTATGTAGATAATGTATAAATCATGTACTAGCCAAACAAACCAAAAAACTCACAGAAGAGCCCATGCTCGCATGCTAGAAAAATGCAATTAAGGGAGGACCAACCTTTTGGCATTTGTATTTGGACCACAACATTAGCTCAATATATGGTTCCCCATATGCAACCCTATCCTAAGTTAGTCCAAGCTTGTGCAAACAATTATGATTCTAAGAAAAGGAGTTGTCCAAGATAGCACTATCTAAATAGTCATTATTGCAGATATGGTTAGGGAAATGCTACAGCTACCCCCACATTCAAGATGCTTTTCATTATAGTCACAAAAACCTAAAAAATATGTGGGGCACTAGGAAGAAACAAGTAGAATTTAACAAAGAGTCGAGGCTAGACTAAAAATGAAAACCTTCCCACTGTACCCATTCCATTCACTCAATTCACAAGTGATGTCCAAGATGCTTGCTCTATGTTTGCTTTATTTTCAGCTTGAACAATGATAAGTTCGTCCATGGTTTCCAATTAGGAGTCCTCAACAAAATGAAGACCACAATGCATACGAGAGTTTTCCAATATTCTTCTTTTCTTATGCATTTGCTATTGGACCAAAATGTCCAACAATTTCAATCCTTTTCAATGATGATATGTGATGTCTTCCGGCAAGAATAAACCCTCCGTCTACATGGACTCATGTCTTGTTTAAGTCTTCATTATTTTATGAATTCACAGAGTTCATCTTGGCCCCTATAATGGTAGACCTAAATGGTGAAAGAAACCTAGTGATTGGTTCTTTGAGGTGCACCATACAATGATTTGGCTCCACAAATTTAGCAAGGTCTTTCGATTTCCCAATTGTGTATTAAACAATTTCAATATTGAATATATCTAATAGGCTAATAGTCAATGCTACCTACAAAGATAAAAGAAAGAAGAAAGCAATATATGATCTCCCCTTTTATGTCACTGCTACCTAAAAATTTAGCAAGGTCTTTTGATTTCCCAAATATGTATTAAACAAAGTAATCAATATTGAACACATCTAATAGGCTAATAGTCAATGCTACCTACAAAGATAAAAGAAAGAAGAAAGCAATATATGATCTCCCATTTTATGTTAGAGTACTCACAAGTATCATGGGGAAGCTTTATCAAATGCACTAGGTTACACAACATACTCTTTGAAGAGAGATGGAAGGGTTCTAGAGGCAAATCATTTCACCTACCCACCACAACAACAACCATATCTTTGAACACCCAAAGCACCATGTTATCTATAGCTTTGGTAGGTTTAAACATCCCCACTTATCTATTGTTCACACAAATGTCTCTTCCCCAACAACCATGGTTGGTGTTCAATATTTTGATCCTTGTTCCACTCCCTACATATCCAATTGTTCATATTTTCCCCATCTCCCCTCCAAACCCATTTTGGAGCATGGAAAATGCAAGGACCTATGCCAAGCATACCTCCTTTCTCCCCTTCTATAATGGTGATTCAATCCCCTCCGCCTTCTAAAGCAATCCTAGCACCCTCACAACAGCTAGTATAATCCTATGTTCTTTCGAACATCCCTTTCACAGGTGGGTTTATCTATTCCCCAACCTAATTGTCCGAATGGACGTGAATGGCCAAACAAGCGCATGAAGCCAAAATAGATAACCAGTGGAGAAAAGCAAACTTGGCACCAGCACAAAAGCAAATGAGATCCCAATATAATCTAGCTCTACAATCAATTATAATTGCACACATGACCCCTACAATGTGCAAGCCACAGAGTCAAAAGAGGCTCAAAAATTACCAAGTACATGCTATTGGCATGAACTTAAAGGAGCCCAAAGCTTAGGATGCAATTAAACTAATGGAGAAAACATAGAAAACAATAACTACACAATTCCTCAAGTACAACAAGAGACTGGAAAAAAAAGGGAAATTTGTAATGCTCCCTTCTTCGACCTATTGTTAAGAGAGGACCCTTTAGCCGATTTCGCTCCCATAAGCTAATTTGGGGATCTGGAGAGGGAACAATTTAATTAATTAAGGTTGCATCTACAAGTGAAATTTTCCATTTGTTTTCAAAAAAAGGAGGTTTTCGATGTGTTTTGAACTGCAATGGTTTAACATTGTTTTGCTTAAGTATTTCAGTTGCTTGGAGTGTCTTTTAAGGGCAATTTTAAAGGTTTTTCTTGTTGGTCGTACCAGTGCTTACCTACTAGCTATACTCTCCTCTTTTGGCTGTACCATTTGGGTATCTTCTAGTTGGGTAACCAATTCATTTTTCCTATTGTTTAGTTGTTGATGGTATTTGTCCAAGCCATAAAGCTTTAGATTGTCAAATTGAAGCATTTATGAGCTGTACCATTTCTAAGTCAATTGCTTGGAGTGTCTTTTAAGGGCGATTTTGAAGGTTTTTCTTGTTGGTCATACCAATGCTTACCTGCTAGCTATACCCTCCTTTTTTGGCTGTACCATTTGGGTATCTTCTAGTTGGATAACCAATTCATTTTTCCTATTATTTTAGATGTTGTTGATGGCATTTGTGCAAGCCGTAAAGCTTTAGATGGTCAAATTGAAGTATTTATGAGCCATACCATTTCTAAGGAGGCCATACCAGTTATGGATGAGATGTGGGAAGTTTTGAAATGAAGCACCTCACTTTTGGAGGTGCCTAGAGTTGGTTATTTGTTGCCAAATGTTTTCCAAGAGAACTTGCTAGTCATTTAGGGCCATACATGAAATAAACATTTAAGTATAAGTGACATTTTTTAGGAACATTTACTTCCTTATATTTAAGTTAAATTTCAAGAATGTAGTTTCAAGACATTTGAGATGGGTTTTGGATCTGTAGGAGTTACAATGCAAATTCTAGTTTTTGGAGGATCTTATAATTTTACAATGTTAGTCAAATTTTAGTAAGCAGCAATTTTCAGCATGCTCTCAATGTATGTTCAGTTCTGATTTGACAATTTATCAGCAGAACCGGGTGATATCAAACCTACAATTGGCATTCTAACATCATCTATCTGAGGTATACTTTTGTTGGGTACTTGAGTATTTTGTTATATGTGTTATTTGGCTCATTCTAGGTTGTTGCAGCAGTTAAAATTTGTGATCAGAACTTTTTATCAGCATAAATAAGCAAGATAATGTTCTTTAATGATGCTTTTGTAATGCATTGATATATTGTAATACCCTAGATGGTAGTACCACCAATGGTTTCATCCTTACTCTTAATATATTTTCTCGCCCCACTAAATAAGTGGAAATGCTTATATGCTCACCCCATTGAATAAGTGGAAATACTATAATTTTCTTACCCAACTAAACAAGTAGATTTTTGGTATTTGCTCACCCCACTGAATAAGTGGAAATTCATGTGCTTTGTAACTATACTCCGCTGAATAAGCATGAAGTGTTTGTATTCATTGTGATTGCACACTCCGTTGAATAAGCTTTGAACGGTTTTCCTTTCTAGTTATCGGTACACACTCCACTGAAGAAGTGAGATTGGTCAGCTTGCCGCCTAGTGTGTTTCCTTCTAAGTTGTTGCATTCAAGATAGTTATGTGGTCCCATATATTGTGTGCTCTCACATTGCCCATCTCAAGAACTAGGTGATCAAAAGGTGATAAGGACATTGCATTGTAACTTATTTTCAATTGGAAGATTTCAAAAAAAATAGCGGTGTTTATCATACACTTATCCAATTATTAAATTCAATAATTTTTTTTAATCTTTTCATCAATTTGAAATGGCAAATTTCCATGTTTTAGTTGAGTTGACTGCACAACCTATTCAATTGACTCACGTCTTCATTCTTATCCTGATCTCCCGATTTATTTTTCCTTGAAAGTTTATAAATACAATCATTCCTTCATCATTTTCATGATCACTCTTTATGCGAATTCATTTTGTCAAAATACTTTGTTAATCGGATTTAATGTTATATTGCTAAGTCGCATCCACATTACAACAAGCAAAGCTACATTTAATTTGAGGTTTGCAATAACGTTGTTAGATAGGAATTAAGATTTGATTTCTATTTTCTATTTTCAAGTTCTTTATTTTCTTGCTTTTCAGTTTCAATGCAATACATGTGTTACACGAGGACGAGTCCCCTGTCCCAAAATGTACTATCCCTAGGATGAGGGGACGCAAAGGGGACGTCCCCTTGCCATCCCTTAAACAAGCCAGAGAGCAGGAAACGGCAAGAAACAGCAGGAAACGTCCCTGCCCATTTGGGGAGGACAGCTTGGGGATGTCTTGGACACCCCTCGCCGTCCCGGGGATGGCTAGCCGTCCCCAAATGGACGCGGACACTTTAGCAGAAAAAATAACATAAAAATCCAATGCTTTTATGGTTCTTTGATGCAGATTTGCATATATTTTGTGTGTATGGTACTATATATTTTTTGTGCATGTTACTGTATTCCTTGTGTGTCTTCAGTGTGTGAATAGCTTTCTACCCTACTTTTCTATCCAAAAGCCATTGTAGTACTTTGAAGAATGTTATAGGCCTAAGAAATTTGAGGTTTCCCCACTGCATGCTTGTTTGTCGAAGCTCTTTTGAATGAAATGCCTGTGCATTTTTATTTACCAATGTTAGGAAGCATACTTCTCGATCCATCTTCAAGGTAATTTGCTTTGTGTGTCAAGAGTAGTTTGAATAACTAAGAAGCATCAGCATCCAAGGCTAAGAAGTTACGTACTCTACCTAAGATTTGCACTATTGGGGTTTTCTTGTTTTTGTTACTTTTGAACCATGGTTTTATTGATGTTTGAGACTGCTGTTATAATGCTTTACTAAAATTTACTATGTTGTTATACTACTGCTCTTGTGATTTATTTACATATTGATATTGTTATCAGTTATTGACATATCTCTCTCTTCCCCTCTCTCTCTCTCTCTCTATAATATATTAATAAATTTTGAAAAATTCATATATATATATCAGTGTTACCCCAAGTTTCCGAGACGGTGACGACAAGGGACAGCGAAACGAGTGCCCAAGTTTCCGATTTTTCAGGCCAAATTTAGGGACGGTAGGGGACGGCTATATAAAATATAGAAGGAAACATTAAATATTCATATGAAAACATGGATAAAACATGCATATATACATTATAGAAACTTAGCATATAACATTTTTGTTAAGAATTCATTGCCAATATAGTTTTTTTTTTCAATTACGATATGAAAACCAAAATAAAAAGAACATGGTACACTGTTGCCGTCCCCCTGGCCGTTTCCGGGACGGGGATGGGGGGGTTTAGACCTGAGGACGCGTCCCCGGGTAACACTGATATATATATATCGTTGTCCCCTAAAAATGGCCCCATAGGGGACGTCCCGAAAATGTGTCCCCTGTCGTCCCCCCGTCCCCATCCCCAAAACACCATGGAACATAGTGCAATACACTTCAGACCATGTATTTTGATGGAGCTTGTTGCAAAGAAAGATCAAGGGTTGGAGTTATCCTAATATCTCCTAATGAAAAAATTTATCTCAAGTCAAAGGTGCCTATGTGGCAAGAAAAACAAGGTTAAAGTGATAAGAATGTTGCATTGGATACCATGGATATGTTTCATGCTTTGGTATGGGGTGGGTAGTAAGAGAAGAAAATGTTCCTGATGATGCACTAGCTATCTTGGCCACACAATTTGATGATAGGTGCGTTTCACCACTAAGCACTGCTAGGGTATAAGTATGGGTAAGGCCTACTATTCCTAACAATGCCTATAACTGATAAGCCCTTCTATTCTTAACAGTAATGATCAAATATACCAAATCTTTACTATGTAGGTGAATTTGATGACCAATCCACTAATTGGGAGCCCATGCTGAAAAACACCAATGAGAAAGAAACATTAGATGGTACTGACATCATCCACCTCAAAACTACCATCCTAAAGGAGCTAGTGGCTCTTGAAAGAGCATTTGATGTAGATGACCATTTTAAGGCCAAAAGCAACCCAGTGTCAAAAAGAGATGGTGAAGAAATCAATTTAGAGAGTGAGTCAGCACCAAGGGTGTTTTATATTGACAAAGCAATTAATCATACAATAAGAGCACTTCTCGTTGCTTTATTAAAGAAATGGAAAAACATTTCACTTGATCCTATGATGAACTAAAATATTATAAAGAGCAGCATGTCATTCCCTTGCAGCCAAATGCCAAGCCTTTTAGGCAAAAACAAAGAGCAACAAACCCTACTCTAGCTCCCCAAATGCAAAAAGAGCTAGCTAAATTGAGAGATAGAGGAATCATTAAACCAATAAGACATTCCTCTTAGATATCCAATTTAGTCCCAATCAAAAAGAAAATGGAGATATTAGGTTGTACATGGACTATAGAATCTCCACATCTCTTCATTAAAGAAAAATTATCCTCTTCTTAACATCAAATGCCTATCGAAAAAAGTTACAAGTTGTTAACTAATACAATACAAAATAGCGTTCACCACTCCTTGGGGAATATATATGTGTTAAGTAAGAGGAATCTCAAAAAAGTGCATTAGAATGCCATCAAGGAGAGTCTGGAGGCCATTTTATGGCTAAAATCATTGCACACAAGGTCTTAAGAGCTGGCTATTGGTGACCATCATTGTTTGGTGACATTGCAAAATTAGTCAAAAGGTGTGACTCATGTGAAAGGTTTTCAGGGAGTTAACACTATAACTGATGCAGGAGCATCCTTGGTTCTTGGCAATCTTGCATCAACCAAAAATATTTTCATTCAGTTTTGTTCGTGTTTTGTTCTTGTTCTTGCTGGTAGATCCGGTACTTCTACATGTTTGCTCACCAGATCTCGCGTACCTATGGTTTCATCGTGGACATGTTCAATTGCCTTATTCCAAGTTTTTAGCTCGATTGGATCTTTTTCCAACAAGTTATCGCTTTCGGATTGAGTGACAGTTTTGGAACTGGCCCCGAAATAATTTCAAACCCTAACGGAAAGTTTGATCGATCGCGGATTCTTCCTGTAACTTGTGGATCCTTACGATGTATTTCGAATTGTTTCGTAGAGTGTCCCTAACCTTGATCTTAGGTCCACACTTCATCATGCGCATCTACCATGGAAGAAATTTAAATTTGAGGCCGACCTGTTCTTGCACACATTACATTTTCTTCATCGGAGATTGTAATGATCTTTGGCCGACGCGGATGTTTTTTTTTTGACCCGCGGATATGATATAAAGCTTGCAACGAATCATGAGAATAGCAGGAATAACAACGAAGTAGATAGGATGTATATAATATTCGATCTATAAGATTTTCACTCGCATGTATGAACAGTTTATTTTGGAGCATGTTGTAAGCAGGCCTGTGAGCTGAATCTGTACGCTTGGATGTGAATCTGTACGCCCGACGGATATGATATAAAGCTTGCAACGAATCATGAGAATAGCAGGAATAACAACGAAGTAGATTAGGATGTATATAGAATTCGATCTGTAAGATTTTCACTCGCATGTATGAGCACTTTATTTTGGAGCATGTTGTAAGCAGGCCTGTGAGCTAATTTGTACGCCCGGATGTGGCCGACTATATGTAATTGAATTCCATGATAATAAGAATGTTTTAATCTGCATTTGCCTCCAAACTTTGTGTTGCTTTTGTCGTGTTACTCTAGCTGCACGGCCCGGATTGTTCTCTTTGAGGACCCTCCTACCGTGACTGCCACCAGATTGGTATCAAAATGAGATCGTCAGAGTTTGCGTAGCCTTGTTGAAGATTTGTTGTGGGGTGGCGGACTGAGGATCCGACCTACAGCTGCAGAAGACTTGTGTAAAGATGGCGGGAAGAAGGAATGGTAGAGGAAATGGAGCACGTGGAAATGCAGACCCAGCTGTAATGGAGATGTTGAAAGGAATTGTTGCTAGATTGGAAGTAGTTGAAACGGCCCAAAGGAGAGGTCGACCAGTTGATGATGTGAGTGATGAAGTAGAAGAACAAGAAGAAGTTGTAAGAGAAGAGCAACCTGGCCTTGATCAAGGAGAAGAAAGGTTCATAAGAGCCTTAACCAGAGTAAACACTAAACCACATTTCAATCCACCAGAATATAATGGTAAGTTGGATTTAGATGAATTGCTAGATTGGATAACAGAGATGGAAAAGTACTTTGATTTTGAAGGTACCCCAGAAGATAAGAAGGTGAAATTTGCTTGTACAAAGTTGAGAGGACATGCATCCCTTTGGTGGAAACATTTGCAGACAGATAGGCAAAAAAAAGGAAAGGAGAAGATAAGATCATGGGATCGGATGGTGAATAAGCTGAAGACAAAGTTCATGCCTGCTAACTATCAAATCAGTTTGTTTAAGAAGTTGCAGAATCTGAAACAAAAGGAATCAAGTGTGACAGAGTATACTGAGGAGTTCTATAAGTTGAACATCAGATCTAGACATTCGGAGGATGAGATTGAGCAAGTAGCCAGATATGTAAATGGTTTGAGGTCATCTATACAAGATGAGATCAGTTTGATTAAGTTGTTGAGTGTGGAAGAAGCATATCAATGTGCCCTAAAAGCAGAAGAGAAGCTAAAAAAAAGACATGAGCAGAGACAGAGAGGAAGAGGTAGAAGATTTCAGAGAGGAAGAATTTTTACTTGAGGAGGAAGAGAATCTTTTCCAGATCAAAACAAGGATAAGGAGGTCGGTAAGAATGAGAATTCATACCGAAGAGGTGATGGAAGCTCTTACCGAAAAGGAGGATATGGTGGTTACCGAAATGAAGGATATAGAAAAGATGATAGAGGACAGGAGAAAAGAGTGTTTAGGGGAACTTGTTTCAAATGTGGTGGAGAAGGGCATAGCGCCTTTGAATGCAAATAGAGAGAGACAAGCAAAAAGACCGAGAACAATAGAAGAACAGCCTTTATTAGGGAGAATCATGCTAGATCACCTAATCAACCGGAAGAAGGAGAAGTGTTGGTGAATAGGAGTATTGTGTCAAAGTGAATTGGAGAAGGAACCGTTGCAGAGAAAGAATTTATTTCGGACTAGATGCAAGGTAGCTAATAAATGTTGTAAAGTAATCATTGACAGTGGAAGCTCAGAGAACCTGGCTTCTGAAGAAATGGTGACCAAATTGAAGTTGGAAAGATTGAAACACCCGAAGCCCTATCAAATAGCTTGGATTCAAGATGAGCATAAGATACTGGTAAGTGAACAATGTTTGGTGAAATTGAAGATAGGAAATTACCATGGTGAAGTTTTGTGTGATATCATGCCTATGGATGTATGCCATATTTTGTTGGGAAGACCTTGGTAGTATGATAGACAGGCTATTCATGAGGGAAAGAAGAACGTATACACTATTGTTGCTAATGGGATGAAGCAGATTTTGTTACCCTTGGAGGATATTCCTAAAGTTGAAGTTTGTACAAATGCTAGAATTTGTTTGGTTGATGGAAGGAGATTTCTAGATGGACTGAGACATGAGAACAAGTGTTATGCCTTGGTGCCTAAGAAGGTTGAAGACTTGAAGCATGTAGAAGAACAACCAGAAGAGATAAAGGAATTGTTGGTAGAATATGAAGCTATCATTTCGGATAATGTACCTGATGGATTGCCACCTGTAAGGAGTATTAGTCATTGCATGGATCTGATTCCTAGAGCTAGTTTAACTAATAAAGCAGCACACCGGATGACACCGGCAGAGAATGAAGAATTGAACAAACAAGTGCAAGAGTTGTTGAGAAAAGGTTTGATCAAGGAAAGCTTAAGCCCTTGTGCAGTACCTGCAATGCTAGCACCTAAGAAAGATGGAGAATGGAGGATGTGTACAGACTCTAGAGCCATAAATAAGATCACAGTGAAGTATAGATTTCCTTAGCCTCGGATGGATGACATTATGGATTGTTTGAGTGGAGCTAAATACTTTACAAAAATAGATCAGAATCATCAGATCAGAATCAGAGAAGGGGATGAGTGGAAGACAACATTCAAGACAAATGAAGGATTGTATGAGTAGTTGATGATGCCTTTTGGATTAACAAATGCACCAAGTACTTTCATGAGGTTGATGAATGGGGTATTGAAGAGATTCTTGGGTAAGTTTGTAATTGTCTATTTGGATGACATCTTGATTTTCAGTAAGACTAGGGAAGAACATTTGTTGCATATAAGACAAGTTTTGCAGAGGTTAAGAGAAGAGCAGTTGTTGATAAACATCAAGAAGTGTAGTTTTATGAAGGAAGAATTGGTATATCTGGGATTTGTGATATCTGTGAATGGATTGAAGATGGATCTTGAGAAGGTAAGAGCAATTGTTGAATGGCCTACACCTGAAAGCATTGGAGAGGTAAGATCATTTCATGGATTGGCTAGTTTCTACTGAAAGCTCATTAGGAATTTTAGTTCTATTTGCAGCCCTATGATAGAAACAATGAGAGGGGATAGGAAGGATTTTAGGTGGACACTTGGAGCAGACAGAAGTTTTGAGTTGTTGAAAAATAAGGTGACTAAGCAGCCTGTGTTGGCTTTACCAGACTTTAGTAAGGTATTCCAGGGAGACTATGATACAAGTGGAAATGCAATTGGAGCAGTGTTAAGTCAAGAAGGAAGACCAATAGCTTATTTCAGTGAGAAGTTGAATGATGCAAGGAAAAGGTATTCAGTGTATGATCAGGAATTTTATGTCATAGTTCAAGCCTTGAAGAAGTGGAGACATTACTTGTTGACTAAGGAGTTTGTGTTGTATACAGATCATCAGGCTTTGTAGTACTTGAACAGTCAAAGTAAGTTAAATCAGAAACACATGAGATGGGTGGAATTCTTGCAGAGTTATACTTTTGTTTTGAAACATAGGAGTGGAAAGTCAAATAGGCTTTGATGAATTGGAGAACTTGTATGAGGAAGACCCGGATTTTGCAAAACCCTAGAGAGCATGTAAAGAACCAGTCTTGGAGGATAGGAGTAGAAGAAATTTATTGACACAGATGAAGGTGGAGGTATTAGGCTTTGATGAATTGAAGAACTTGTATGAGGAAGACCCGGATTTTGCAAAACCCTGGAGAGCATGTAAAAAACCAGCCTTGGAGGATAGGAGTCAATGGTTGGATTATTTCATTCAGGAAGATATGTTGTTCAGAGGAAGTAAGTTGTGTATACCCCGAAGTTCAATGAGGGATAGCTTGGTGAAGGAGAAACATAGTGGAGGATTGGCAGGACACTTTGGAATTGATAAGACAGTAGCATTCGTGAGTGAAAATTACTTTTGGCCCCAGATTCATAAGGATGTCAAGAAATTTGTGCAGAGTTGAAGAATTTGTCAAGTTGCAAAAGGGAGTAGTCAAAATATTGGATTGTATAAACCTTTGACAGTTCCTGAAAGACCTTGGGAGGATATCAGCATGGATTTCATACTTGGTTTGCCAAAGACACAGAGAGGTGATGATTTTGTATTTGTGGTGGTAGACAGATTTTCCAAAATGGCACATTTCATACCTTGTAAGAAGACAATAGATGCAATTCATGTAGCAGACTTGATTTTCAGGGAAGTGGTTAGATTGCATGGATTACCTAGAAGTATTGTTTCAGACAGAGATACAAAGTTTGTTGGTTACTTTTGGAGGACACTTTGGAAGAAGTTGAAGACAAATTTGAAGTTCGGTTCTACTTTTCACCTACAGACCGATGGACAGACAGAGGTAGTGAACAGGAGTTTGGGAAATTTGCTGAGATGTTTGGTTGGAGAGAAGACCGGAAGTTGGGACTTAGCCCTTGCACAAGCAGAGTTTGCCTACAATAATTCAGTGAACAGAAGTATAGGAAAGACACCTTTTGAGATTGTTACTAGAGTTCACCCTGGAGGTATATCAAAATTGCGAGACATCAGTAAAGAAGACAAAAGGAGTGCAGAAGTAGAGGAATTTGCAGAACATATGAAGAAAGTGCATACTCAAGTAAATCAGCATTTGGAAGATATGAACCGAAAATATAAGGAGTGAGCAGATGAAAAGAGGAGACATAAGGAATTCGAAGTTGGAGGTGAAGTGATGGTATATTTGAGGAAGGAAAGATTCCCAGTTGGCACATACAATAAGCTCAAGATGAGGAAGTTTGGACCCTGTAGGATTTTGAAGAAGTTTGATTCAGGAAATACATATGAAGTAGAGTTACCAGATGACATGGGTATATCACCTATGTTCAATGTTGCAGATCTTCATCAGTAGCATGAAGCAGAATTCAGTGAAGACACTAAAGCAAAATTGGAAGAACAACTTCCTAAACAGCAATCAGATGGGATAAAAGAGAATTTGGATGTCAAAGATGGGAGAAAGACTCATGGAAGACAATACAAAGAATATCTGGTGAAGTGGAAAGGTAGACCAGTGGAGGATTCTTCTTGGATTTCTCAGGCTGAGGTAGACCGTATTGGTTTTCCTTTGGCCCCAGCGAAGTGAGGGACTCACTTTTTATTAACCCCGGATGTCTGATGCAGGAGCATCCTTGGTTCTTGGCAATCTTGCATCAACCAAAAATATTTTCATTCAGTTTTGTTCTTGTTTTGTTCTTGTTCTTGCTGGTAGATCCGATACTTCTACATGTTTGCTCACCAAATCTCACGTACCTATGGTTTCATTGTGGACATGTTCAATTGCCTTATTCCAAGTTTTCAGCTCAATTGGATCTTTTTCCAGCAAGTTATCGCTTCTGGATTGAGTGACAGTTTTGGAACTGGCCCCGGAATAATTTCAAACCCTAACTGCTAGTTTGATCGATTGCGGATCCTCACGGTGGGTTTCGAATTGTTTCGTGGAGTGTCCCCGACCTTGATCTTAGGTCCACACTTCATCATGCGCATCTACCATGGAAGAAATTCAAATTTGAGGCCGACTTGTTCTTACACACGTTACATTTTCTTCATCGGAGATTGTAATGATCTTTGGCCGACGCGGATGTTTTTTTTGACCCGCGGATATGATATAAAGCTTGCAACGAATCATGAGAATAGCAGGAATAACAACGAAGTAGATTAGGATGTATATAGAATTCAATCTGTAATATTTTCGCTCGCATGTATGAGCACTTTATTTTGGAGCATGTTGTAAGCAGGCCTGTGAGCCGAATCTGTATGCCCGGATGTGGCCGACTATATGTAATTGAATTCCATGATAATAAGAATGTTTTAATCTGCATTTGCCTCTAGAGTTTGTGTTGCTTTTGTTGTGTTACTCTAGTTGCACGGCCCGGATTGTTCTCTTTGAGGACCCTCCTACCGTGACTGCCACCAATAACACTAGAAGCTCTTTTTCAATAGTGGGGCATAACTTTATAGAAAAATCCAATAATGGATTTAAATGTGTTAGTTTTAGGATCAGAAATGAAAGCAATCAGAAAATGTAACACATAAGACAATGAACACCACAAGATACCCTGGGAAAACCCTCCAACTCGAGGGGAAAAACCCAGCAAATATATCGCTTATATATTCTGGAATAAGAGCAGAAATCTGCTTACAACTCAGGCCCAACACAAGGTCGAATTTGATACAATGAATAATAGCACCTCTCCTAGATGCAAAGATACAGAAAGAATATATTTCTCCTTGAAATATATTCGCTGCAACAATATGATGATCTGCTACTCAAGATGATGATTTGCTGCACAAGATAATGATCTGCTGCTCAAGTGCAAACTTCTTCAAGGAGTGCAAATATGATGAATGAACTTGATGATCAAATGGGAGATCATCACCTTGTATTTATACAAAATAAGGTCACTCTTCAAGAAGGTCGGTCTCATATCAATATTAAAGAAATATTATTTCTTTAATGAAGTCGGCCCATTTAATTATACACAATAATTCAATATTATAAGTCGGTCCATTTAATTATTCTCAATAATTAAATATTATAAGTGAAGCGCCTCTTCACTGCAATAAATGAATAGCCGTTAGGCTATATGAATTTATTGTCTAACATTCAAGGCGGAAGTATGTAGCCCGAAGCTACAACATTAACAAAATGGATATGGGTTGTCACAAATTACTTCACCAAATGGGTGAAATCAATTCCATTCAAAAATGCTACTCAAAAGTTGTAATAAATTTTCTATATAATAATACCATTGCTGGATTTGGTATCCCACAAAAGGTTATCACTAATAATGTTATATGATTTAATGCAAAAGAATTTGTGGGCTTATGCAACAAGCTATGGGATCAACCTAGCTTGCCCATCCCCTTACCAACCCCAAGAAAACGGACGAGTTGACTCCAACAACAAGAATATCATGAAGATCATAAACAGAACCTTGGACTGAAATAAATAGATATGTGACAATAAGCTGATGTTTGCATTACTGGCTGATAGGATCACTCCCAAGAAGACTACTAGGAAGAGACCATTTGAGTTAGTGTATGGTTTAAAGGTTGTTATGCCAATAAACCTTGAATTACCTATTTACAAATTACTGCAGCAAACAAATGGAATTGAGGATAACTTTGTAATTCAAAGGAACAACCAGTTGATAGTACCGGGCATGATAAGGAGATGTTAACATCTCAAAATCTAAGAGATATGAGAAGGTGAAACTTTTGTTTACAAAAAAATAGCCAAGAAATTTTCAGCTTGGAGACATGGTGTGAATGTGGAACGCCAATGCAGAAGATAAGTAGAAACACAGAAAATTTGGTGCCCTTTGACTTGGTCCCTACATGGTTGAGAATCACTATGGATCTCAAACTTTCTACCTAAGAAGTCTACATGGAGAACTCATGGAATTGTCTGTTCATAGGCAAAACTTGAAGCATGATTTCTTTTGATTGAGTGGTGGACTATCTAGATGTATAATCTAAACACTAGTTTTGCCTTATGCAACTATTAATGTATGTTTACTCACAATGTAATTGTTTGAACCCTTTTGTTTGTATTCTGGCTATGGTTTATCACCTATGTAGTCTACTTTTCCACTGAATATTATACAATCTTGTTATGCCTGCAAGAGGCATACATCCCCAAACAAGTGTTGGCACCACAGCTACATTATGCAAGGAAAAAGCATTAGCATTTGGGTCTGTATTTATTTTATCATTCAAGGGCTTGTCCTAATGAACCAATGCCTTCCAAAATGTTGACTCTGTATGAAAGCCCTTGTATAGACCTAAGTGAAGCCTTTTCAAAATCCTTTGTTTAACTTGGTCTAAAACTTTGTTTACACTTGGCTATGCACTTTTTCTAATTTTGAAGTGACTTTTTCTAATTTGAGTTAGTGTATGGTTTAAACGGACAGTGAAGAAATTCAAAAAGTCAACAAGCAAGGGTGTTCTAACCAACCCATTTCCGGATGGCAAGATAGTTTTTCCAAAGATTAAATCCAAACTGCCATCGTGACATCTTTGTTTAGAGAGAAACATTATCAAAGCCTACTTCACTTGTGCATCACAGTATAAAAGAGGATGGTTGCATTAGGGGCAACAATTCAAGTGATACAACTTGTAATACCCTTTGACATAAGTTTCTTTATATTTCTTACTACATCTCTTATTTTATGTTCTTCTATACTTTTCACTTGATCTTGTCACCCAGGGGGCAAGGTGGTTGTTTGTTTTTGTCGATTGCATGCTTTCATGATTGCTCTAGTTTGGGGCTAAAAGTGGGGGCATCTTTCATTTTTATCTTACATACATAGTGATCACACACAACTAAGTATCTTAGGTATGCATCTCTATTCTTCGTCTTATTTCCTTATACATATTGACACTAATTTTTTCATACTCACACTATGTTTTTCATACTCAGATTATGTTAGGAACCATAGTTCTGTTATATGTATTAAGTATTCGCTAGTATTGGCTTGGATGTGTATGCTTTGTAAGTTGCCCATTATGCTAAATTAAAATAAAAGTGTTTATTCCACATGTATGGGTAGCAGTTGTCTTTAGTTAGAGTTTATATATTGTATTTATCCCACATGTATGGGATTCTAGCAGTTGTCTTTAAGTATACTATATATGTATTTATCCCACATGTATGGGATACTAGCAGTTGTCTGTAAGTAGACTATATATATTGTAACAACTTAGCAAGTGAAAAGCATCTTAAATATATTATATTTGGAGTTGTTGCTTTATTGAAAGAATACCCCCTCAAAGTGGCCCCATGAGCATTAATATATTCTAATTTATGTAAGATCTGTGCATTTTCCTTCTTAAATGAGATCTATTATTGCATATTATATTCTGCAAGGTCTTATTTATATTTGCAAGTTCCTTGCAAGTGGTATCAAAGCTATTTCTTGGGCTCCTTCTTGGCAATTTGCAATCTCTATTTCATGAGACAGTGCATAGAAGTGCATGTGATAGGTTAATAGCCTCTTGCTAGATCAAATGCCTGTCCTGACCAATTAACTAAGAGAATTACTTGGGCTTCATATCGGCCCAGAAATTTATTGTGAAGAGTACCCCAAGAACCCCCAAGTAGTTGGAAAATGAGAGAATTTGCTAGCAAATAGAGACAACGACCCCACACCCTATCTTTTTTGTAGTTTCCTACTCTGAGCATATACAGTGAGTTGTCATTAGAAGGAAAAAGCCATGGCTGGAAAATTAACAATGACTACTTCGGTGAGAAACCAATGGATACTTAAAGAACAGTACTTGTTCAAACAACCTCTATGGCATGTGAGGTTTTCCCTTAAAACCATAAAAAGCCACAGTATTTTGGGCTTGGCTCTTCAGAACAATTTTTTGCTAAAAACAGTCTCCATTTGCACTTGTAAAGGTTTAAAGGTGTTCACACAGTAACTCCTATGCAGCTCCTATATAATCCAGCAATCTGAAATTTCTGAGGCAAAAATCTCCCAAACTAGGAGGAAATTGGCAATTCTATCTAAATAATTTGCCCATAGGTTCTTATTCGTTAAAAAATAGTCTGGTGCAAATTTTAGGACCCTGTGGGTAAGTTAGCTCATTGGAATCATCTCAGCAAGCTGATTCAATTAACCTATATTTCTGGTAAACTACCAAATTGTCACTCAGAGGCAACCCCATGTCTCCCAAAGCAGATCCCAAGGTTGAAGCTGAAATAGCTGACATCCAAAGTGTTATTTCCCAAATGTAGCACTAGTTGGATAGAATCAACTAGAGTACTAGCCAAGTAGATATCATCAAGTTGAATGCTACACTCAATCAGTTGGCTGAATAGTCTAATTTTCAGACCCACTACAGTTACTCAACTTACTCTAATCAACAAAATTTAGAGGGCACCTCTGGGCGCCTTCAAAGATTGATATGCCCAAATTAATTTCATGGGAACAGAGCTAGCACATGTTCAGGAATGATGGAACTTTACCTCAATGTTAATCAAATTCCAGAAAATGAGTGTGTCTTTCTAGCTAGCTTTGCATTAGGAGTACCAACCCAGTGGTATCTCTAGCATACAAGGTCACATACAAGAATGTCCAAGTGACCTGAATTTTAAAAATTTCTTCCTCAATTTGACTAAATTTGTATGAGGACCAAGTTTGTCAAGAATTAAGGTAAAATTGCAAGACCTCTCACAGTATTGCTCAAAAAAGAATCCTTTTGGATGGAATGTGGATGCAAAAAAGGACCTCTATGCCTTCAAAGCCATTGTGTTCCACCCAAATTTTTGCAATGCCTGATTTTTAAAAATAGCTTGTCCTAGAGTGTGATTCCTTGAGGACAGTTATGAGTGTCATCTTGATGTAAGAGGATCGATCACTTGATTTCACTAGCAAACATCTAATAGGGCAAAATTTAGCTAAATTAACTTATGAAAAATTAGTAGTGACTACTCTACATGTTGTTCAGCAATGGCATCCTTGATTGTTGGATTGCTAATTCCAAATCAAAACCGATCATAACAGCCTTAAATATTTCTTGTAGCAAAGGGTATCCTCCCTCTAACAACAAAAGTGGGAGACTAGGATGCTAAGTTTTGGTTATGAGATTGTTTATTAAACAGGAAAATAAAATGTGATGAGTGATGCACTTTCCCATAGTATAAAGAGGGAACTTCATAGTTCTCTCTCTCAGTTTTAGTACCCACCTAGATGGAGGTGGTTCATCTAGAATGGGAAGCTGATATCAAAATTCATAATATTATTCAACAATTAGAATGAGATCCTTAGTCAATGCTAGGGTTTACATGAGTGGGAAGAATGCTAAAATACCACGACCACATTTATTTATGTAACAACCCTAAATCAGGCATCAATTACTGATGAAATTTCATCTGTCCCCTATAGTAGATCACTCAAGATTCTTGAACATGTATAAGCATGTCAAGTGAAATCTCTTCTAGAACAAACTTAAGCAACATGTCAAAACTTTCGTGGCCAAGTGTGAAGTGTGTCAGCACAACAAATGGGAGACAATCAAACTACCAAGATCACTGCAACATCTTCCTATTCCAAACATAGCTTGGACAATTATTTCCCTGGATTTCATTATGGAGATTCCTAAGTCTAGCAGTAAACACGTTATTTTGGTGATTGTTGATTGTTTGATTAAGTATGCTTGCTTTTTGTGCCCCATCCCACCATTACACAGCAATAGTTGTGGCATCAATTCTTGGACTTTGTCTTCAAGCTTAATGGTATGCCACACTCCATTGTAAGTGATAGTGATCCTACCTTTACAAGCATCTTCTCACATGAATAATTTAAGTTGCAAAGCACTTAGTTGAGCATGAATATAGCCTATCATCCTCAAACTGATGATCAAAGAGGTTGTTAACAAATAATTGGAAACTTACCTCGGATGTTTTGTGTCAAAGCAACAAGGGCAAAGGACTTGGTGATTATCACTAATAATATTGTGCTACAATACTACTCATCATGTGCTTTTACGATGACCTCATACGAGGCTCTCTATGGTCAGCCTCCACCTTCTTTGGCTTCTTATGTTTTATCTTCTTCTAAGGCACAAGGCTGTTGATATCTCTCTTTCCCAAAGGCTGAAGGTTCTCAAGGTCCTTTTGGAAAATTTGTAGGGCATGCAAAACTATAAGAAGCAACAAGTGGGTCAGCATATAGGTCCAATCATAGTTTTGAAGTTGGCAATTGGTTCTTTCTCCAACTATAGTCTTACAAGTAGTACTCCTTACACAACAAGGTGGCTCATAAGTTGGGTCAAAAAAATTCTGGTCCTTACCAAGTGATGCAGTAAATAAGGGAGGTCGAATATAAGCTCACACTCCCCTCCTCTTCAAAGATGCACCCAATTTTTCGTGTCTCTTGACTTGAGAGTTATTGGACAATGCGAGCACCAATAAAACTTCCAAAATTGGATGAGGGATCCATCTTTTTAGAACCAGAGGCATTATAAATAAGCACACAAGGCAACTTCACAATTGTGCTATTGAGGAGGTTTTGTTGCAATGGAAAAAATTGCAACATGGGAGCCCACTCGCATTCTATCCAAATTTCCTCATGTCAAGCTTTGAGGACAAAGCTTTTTTGAAGGGTGAGGCAATGGTAAGACCTCCAATCTAATATATGTATTAGGTATTGGTTTGTATTGGCTGGAGTGCATATGCTTTATAAATCACCCCTTATGCTGAATTAGAATAAAAGAACTTATCCCACATATATTGTATTTAGATAGACTCTATATATTGCAATGACTTAACAAGCATAAAGCATCTTGAATATATTATATTTGGAGTTGTTGCTCTATTGGAGGATTGCCCCTCCAATGTGGCACCATGAACATTACTATTCTAATTTCTATTAGATTTGTGCATTTTCCTTCTTAATTGAGATCTATGATTGCATGTTATATTCTACAAGGTTTTATTTATATTTGCAAGTTCCTTGCAGATCATCGTGCTTATAATTAATTTTTCATATTTAGTTTATCATGTTTAAGTTCAATTTCCTAGACCCTAATTACAATGTTATCATGCTCGGTTTTTATCCCATTTTTCTTTCTCCTTGATTTTTGTGCACACCTTTGTGGTACATACAAAATCAATGGAGGCATATTAGTACTACTAATTGACTCCAGTTGTTACTCCAGCTATTCTACTTCTCGTTGTGCTTGTACCCTTTCCCTTTTTACTTTGGTATGCTTGCTCATGCAGATTTGCATACACACCAAAGTGGAGACAAAATGTAGTGGTGAAAAGTGCATAAGTGCATACCTTTACACTTTTCCCTTTTGTTTTATGCCACTTTGCATGAGGCTCAACCCATCAACATTTCAAAGTGATTAAGCACAAAAAATTTCCTCAACCATTTTCCAACCAAGCAAAAGCAAGCAACGTTTTCATTTAATAAAACCATTCTTTTCATTTCAGTAAAAATGAACTGCTCAATTTATCGCATACACTACTTAGCACACAAACATATTAGTCAATAGGATATGACAAGCCAGTGCACAACACTACTACTGAAGTCAGACCCATTTTCCCCACAGTTCAGAAACTCACAAACATTTATGGAACGAAAATGTATAGAGGTTAATTGTGATTTTTAAAAATAGTTTTTTTGGTCCATGATTTTTTAAAATATTTTTTTTATGTTTCTGCACCAAGGCGCCTCTTGGAATGTGCCCTAGGCGTACCCAAGCCAGACCCAAACTGATTTGGTCAAAGTACATCCAAGCAACTAGGTGTTCCTGTAAGATAGCTAAAGCCTAATATTATTTATCTTAATATTCTTAAGAAAAAAACCTCATTTATGGGGTCCCCCGAGATAATCCGATCAATAGATCTAGGGCAGACGCCTGTTGGATCCCGCCAGAGGATGGTTGGCTCAAAGTCAATTTTGACAGTGTTTCACATGGTAACCTAGGGTAATCCAGTGCTAGTTGTGTCATTAGAGACCACAAGGGTAAGATTGTTGCAATGGTCGCCGGTAAACTTCCTAATGGAACGAATAATGAAGTCGAATTCCAAGTGGCCCTCTTGGGAATACAATTATGTAAAAAATTAAAAATTAGGAGGATAAATGTTGAAGGGGACTCTATCAATACACTCAATGCAATTTGAAAGAAAGAGACGGTGAATTGGAAGTTGGCCAAGTTTATACCCCCCAATTTGGGAGTTACTTTCAGACTTTAAAGACATCACAATTGGTCACGTTTAGAAGGAGGTGAATCCCATTGCGAACAGGCTGGCTAATAAGGCAATTGACATGCAAGATAATAATGTTGCTATCAATGTTTCGAAAGGTTGGCACACTCCAATCCAGATTTTGTAATCTGTCAATCTTTCAACTTGGCACCTATTTAAAATGTTTGATATTATTCTTGATTAGCTGGGGACGTGTGGATGGTCACTAATTAAAGGTCCAATGTGTGTAGTAATGAGCACGGATTACTCAAGTCAACTGAAAGATTCATTTGTAATCTTGCCTATGGGTGCTGCCTTGTGCAATACTGCAATGGTGAAGCGACATGATGGCCCTTCTCCCAGCCTTGATAAATATATTGTGTCAGCTAATGGCTCTTTGCATTGTCTGGGAATTATTAACTCCACTACTTGTCTTTCTGCAAGGGTAAGGCAAATGGCGTTTTTGGGAGAGATCTCAAAGCTTCGCTTGAAAAAAAAAAATCAGGTCCAAGTCTAGAAGCACTCTACATGTACTGAAAATGGTTTTTGGGTGATGTTTTCTTGGCTTCCTGCCATAGATATCAAGTAAATTCGGATATTGCATCCATGTTCGTGGCTGTAATGCTGGACCTGGGAGAGGAGAAAGATTGTGTGCGCCAAGTTGCTGAGATGCTGATAAAACCAATCTAGTGGAGAGTTCTAGTCTTGGTTTCTGCAATTCCTTGGATCCCATTCATTATCTGTGTGGTGGGAGTTAACGATGAGGCTCAGAAACAAAAGGCTTGATGGGGGTTGGAGTTCCTCAAATTGGTGGCTAGTGTTGGGAACTCAGATATTGTTGAATAGTCCTTTGCTCTTGAGTCTGTGGACTTTGGTCCATCGAAGGACAAAGAAAAGATATATGAAGGGAAAGAAAATGTTTAGGTTGATATGTCTCCATTAGGCAATGTTAGAGATAACATAGAATATGTAGATGACAATGGCAGGCTTCTTTGGAGATTTTCAGGCTCTCTGTTGAGGCCATTTTGTACTCTGTTTTTTTCATTATTTTAATATATGGGGTACGGCTCCCTCAATGCCAAATTTACTGATCAAAAAAGAAATCTTAAGAAAAAACTTTATACTGTCTTTATATTGATCTGAAATTTTCAAATTATATTATATGCAGCTAGATGACATCTGCCTTTATTTCTTGGGGAGTACCCAAGCTTGCTGTTTAAATCATTCGACAATTGAACTATTCCTTAAGGCATCTTTTATAGGAATTCATAAGATTCTTGTTTGCCACATTTTTGGAACATATAGATCACTTCCTTACAGTCCAATAGAAGTTTTATGCCCCAACCATGCACTCCTAAACAGATTTTTTTATTAAGAACCTCCTAAAGTTATGCCTTAAACAGTATATTCTAAGTTTCAGCAAACCCAAAAGCTTGTGCTAATAGTATAGTGTATTTCTGAGTTAAAATTGATGATCTAGATGATTGGCATGAATAATATTGGTTAGAAAGACAGTAATATTTGGCACTATTGAAGCATTTCTATGTTGGTATTCCAGCAAGAAGCAAAGACACAAAAAAATGCCATAGAATAGCAGCTTTTAAACAAAGTATTTTGGTTCAAAAACTCAATTTCGAATATTTGTTCACCTAAAGATAGCTATGCCCCAAATATCTTTTTAATCAACGATTCTCTAGCATAAGTTCATTAAAATGGCAACATTGACAATTGTGTGTTCATTCCAAGTTACAAGAAAGCTTTGTTCTTCTCCAAGTCCCTTCATGGCATCCCAGAAAAACTGGCTTGTTGTGTGCTCGAGACTCAGGAAATTGATCTATAGAAGAAAAAATTTCATAATAGTTTCCATTTTGGAATGTTGCTTGAACATAGTGATACCCCAAACAAGAGTGGCTTTGAGTGTGTGTTCCCAAGTGAAGGAACTCCAAATTCTCAGCAAACATTTAACGCATTGGAGTGTCAGAAGGACAAGAGGCATAAAACTCCCAAAAATCAGAATACATTCTCTTTATACAAATGCATCCAAATCTCCAAAATAATTTTCCTTTGCCTTAGAATATGATGAAGATTTTATGTACCTTTTGATGCCATATATGAAAACGTAAAGATCATCGCAAATCTAAATAAAAATCATAGTTTTCATTTTGAATATTGCTTGAACATAAATATACCCCAAACACGAGTGGCTTTGAGTATTTGTTCTCATGTGAAAGAACTCCAAAATTCTTAGCAAATATTTATTGCATTGGAGTGGAAGGAGGACAACAGGCATAAAACTCCCAAAAGTCAATATATTCTCTTTATACAAATGCATCCAAATCTCCAAAACAATTTCCCTTTGCTTTAGAATGTGATGAGGATTTTATGTACCTTTTGATGCTATATATGAAAATGTAACGATCATTCTAAATCTAAATAAAAACCAATTAGCATGACAAGTATATAAAAATGAGACCAAACCTCAAAGGCCTCATGCAATAAGTTATGCTAGACATCAGAAAATTACAGCTAATTACTACAAATGGCTCTGATTTCATGTGACCCATAGGATCTGTAATAATGAAAACTTCCAAAAATTGTCATACCTGAGAAGCAAGAGATTTATTTAAGTTATCTCGTTCCTTCTCCATATGAGCACGGGCCATGCCATAAATGCATGCAGCTTTTGCTAAAAGCCCACCATTGTAACTGGGGTTTTCATCTCCATACTTACGACAATCTTCAGATAATTTTGTCCCTTAAAAAAGATTAACAAAGAATTTCAAAATTATTTTTCTAGGTAAGCATTCCAACATCCGTATCAGAACAGTGTTCCTCTTTCATTGCACATCATACCTATTTCAATCTGTCTAGAACCAGAGGATACAAGCCCTTCAACACCTCGGACAATGTCTCTTTGAAAATGCTGAACCATACAACAAACAAAGAAGGTTTAAACCAAATGTTCTCAAACAAGAAAAAACAATTACAACATTATTAGGACCTATTTTGATAGCATACCTTTCCCGTTCGAGTAGAGACAAAAAGCTTCTCAAGCAGTTGGTGTCGTTGCAACTCTGCTTCATCTATAACTATTGTATCAGAACTTCCATATCCACTTGAATTGAATTGTTTAAGAACCGCCTGCAGTCCAAAGTGTAGGAGCAATGAGAATTAAAAGTCCAACCACATGAAAAAAGAATGTGAATGTCAAGGAATGTCCAATATACTTTGTAACTGATGGATAACCCCATAACATTTTCTCAGAACTTTCATCACACTTCCAAACAAGTACTAAGAAAAAATGTAAATCTTGTTTGCAAAACAATGAATCAACCCATGCCAATGATAGATACAAATTATAATAGAAGAAAGAGGAGAAAAAATCCAGCCAAGTTCCAAATCCCACTCCAGCAGATACATGTGTATTTATCCCAAACCTGTAAAATTCCAAGTGCTCATTTATTTCTGTGAACATAATATACCAGAATCCAGATACGGGATAACTTTTTGTATGACACACAAGGGAATGAAGAATTCCATTCAATGATGAGTGTTAAATCTTAAGAACATGGTAAGCAGATTCTGCACTAAGAAAATTAAACGCTGAACACTAGGAAACTTAAACTTGATAAGTACTACCAAAACTGCTGATTCTTAATACAAGAATCTACAAGCACATCACACTGAAAAGCGAACAGTGAATACACATTTTGAACTATCAAACCTACTACTGTCTTCCCATTAAATCTGAAAAGAAATAGACAGCACTAACTCAAAACTGGAATGAATTTCAGTCATGCCCATCTTTCTTTTACAGATGAAGCTGGCTAATCTAACTAGAAAAAGCAAAAACCTAATCTAATCTTATTTAAGGAAGTGTGCCCTTCTTTGCATGAGTGAAACTGCCTAGAAAACTGGAAGATTTTTAACTTAAAGAATTTAAGCTGAAAATAGAACAGTAGCGAAAGATGGCACCTAGCTAAATCTGAAAAATCAACCTTCAAAAATAACAAAAGTAGAGTCTCTTAGGCTGCGGTCCTATGGAAGGAGGCTTCCTAAAATATCTCAGTGGGTATTGCTGAGAATTTTTCGGAGCTTTTATAAGCATGAGATCCCGTGAACTTTTAATAATGGACAAGCTTAAAACTTTAAGCTCCAAAATTTCAGGAAGCCTGGTGATCTCATGACTTTTTTAGCAACAAGGAATGTTAAATCAAAATGTACTATTATATAGCTAAATCCAAAACATTATGGCAAAAATTTAAAAAATTATAGATGCGTCACATGTGGCAACAAAATTTTAGGAAACAGGTGGGGGAAACTTTCAGCCCCACCCTAAAGACACCCACTTAAATCTAAAATCTAAAAAGTAGGGGCTCCTATTTTCTTGCACAAGATTCTATTTTATCATGTAACATAATTTTCTTCTTCTCATATGACCCCCCACTACACAAAAATAGCTCCTGTAGCATCTCCATGGAACCCTTCCTTATTCTGGAAGAGGATGAGGCTTGCATGCAGCGTGTGCCCTCTTCTACATTGCTTAAACTTCAAAATCTGGAACAGCAGTTTAACTAACTGCTTAAAATAGAACCTTTTCATGCAAGTGCTGTTCTAAAATAACAGCATACTTAAAAAAAGGGAAAGGGGACTAAACTTGGCATGTGTGCCTAGAAAAGCATGCGTCCTCTATTTCAGCCTAGATACCGACTGCTCCTGCCCTCCCAACACTGCTGCTGCCCACAAAACTGTACCCTCTCCTTACTGTTGTGCACAGGACAGAGGCTGCTGTGAATCTGCTTAAGTGCACCTTTGCTGAGCAGAACACAGACTGAGCAACTAGGTAAAAACTCTAACAATGAATTTACTAAGTCTGAAGAAGTTGAACTAATGAAGGCAAAATTTTCAAAAATTATGTGAGAACACAATCAGTGAAATCAAGTGCAGCTTGAATGCGACAATTATGTTCAGGCATGAGTTAAAGAAATCTCAACATATTAACCAGAGTATAATTTTGCCTCATAAAATGCTGCAATATATCAATTCAAAGAAGCTTCATCACACAAAATGGCTCAATAGAATTTGATGATCACAGAAGACTTTATCACCATTATACCATGACATAAAATTTATAATTAATGGATCTTATCATTATATCATTTTTTCTTCATCTTGATAATGGATCACAGAGTATGATACAAAAAGTCAATGCTCAAAACTCATACACAGTTACATCTAGAAACACTTCCAATCAATAATTAGTGGATGTGATAATTAAACTCACAGAAAATTCACCGCACAGAACTACGTTGGTTTAATTGTGTCTACTGAAACGCTGTTAGAAGTAGTTAAATATTATAGGTATCAGAACCAGTAACGTAGGTAACATATCATATGACCAGAAATGTCACAGGTGAATATATGTCTGCCAAACCTTTCGCACTAATTTTCAAAAAAAAACAAGTGCATTGAAATTTCCTATTTTACAAACATTGTATCTATGGCAATGATTTAAAATAAAATCAGAAATGGTCCAATCTGTGGGTTCATAATTGAGTAAACAGAAAATTCACTACCATAATTGAAAGTTTGAATGGTCGTTAATTTGAATATACTAGTGGGTGGGCATCAAAAGCAATTCAGGTGAAATGAGAATGCAGTATCTTAATTGCTAGCTGAAAAGGTGTACCAAAGGATAAATTCATTTTCTTTACAAGAGATGTAAATAGTTTGTTCCTGACTTCTGGTGAAACCCATAGCCAAAAAGCTAAGGAGAGCAATCTCATGTAAAGAAACAGTGGAGGGATCTTATGTAAAATAGTGCATTTCCCTAAGATACATTATTCTCGACATTATAGTAGATATAAGGTTTTGACGGTCCATTAGACGTTTTCTAAATCCTAATTATAGGATCACCGAGTGGGTTCCGAAACATTATCCACTACCACAACAAAAACTACTACCACTGCCAATACTCCAATGCGTTACCAATCATCAATCCACAACCACTAGCACTGCCACACTGCCAATACTCCAATTAGTATCAAGACCAATGATGCTTCTGCTTACCTGCTGCTGCTTAGCAACCTGCTCCCTCAACTTGGTCGCTTGTTTTCTCAGTGCATCCATTGCTGAAGCGGAATTCAGGCCACCGGATCCGAAATGAAACCAGGTCAAACTGGATATCTCGCCGCTTGCCACTTCCTTCAAAAAAAACGAATTGGTAATAAACCTTTTTATCTCCAGCTAATTTAGGGAAAGACAAAGGATTCTATATATATTTGTATAGGAAAATAGACTTTACCTAAGTCTAATCTACGCTAATCCAATCAAATATATTAATTTAGCTTCATAAATGTAATATATATTTTTTCAAATATAAAATATTTTGAATATGGAAAGTAAACATAATTAATTAATAATTTTGTAATTGGAGTAATGGGGTTGAAATATAAATGCCTTCAGATCAAGAACTCATCATTGTAGTTTCTAATTTATCTTGGATTGGAATATTTTATATGTTTCATGTGAGGTTAATGGTTCAAGGATCAAGATCAAGTTACACTGGCAAAAATGTCATTTTTAAAAAATTTAATTTGAAAGTCTCTACAATTGTCTTCTTTGCTCATCTAATTTATCTTTGCTTGTTCTAACTTTTTTGCTATTTAAGAAGTAGTTTTTGTAGACACTTAAATTTGACTACTGCATTTCTTCTAAAACATCATCATTTCCATCCCCATATCTCATCAATTTGTCTTCTTGCATTTTATTAAAGAATTTTATTCTTTAATTAAATTAGCATTATTTCCCTTTCATCTTAAATAATTAAATTTAATTACTTAAATTTTGAATTTTCCCTCCATTTCTATTTTAATTTATCTATTTCACCATTTTTCCTCTATTAAAAATTAAATTATTTAAATTATTTAATTAATTTATTAATTTATTCTCCAATTCCAAATTGATTAAATAATTTATAATTATATTATTTATTTATTTCAACATTAATCTTTTCCTAAATCACATTAATTGAATAATTATTTAATTAAAACTGATTATTCTTCTCAACATTATCCCTTCACTTCGAGTTCACTCCTCAATCAATTTAATCCTCTATCCAATCTATTATGTCTCACTAACAATCAATCACACTTATCTCTTCCATCAATTCTCTTAACTGATCCATACAAACAATTAGCTCAAATCATGCAATCGATTAACTACTCATCAATTCCTCGCATACATTCTTAGTCATTGATCTTTTCAATCTCACATTCAATCTCAATCGTTGATCGGTATCACCTTAAATCTGTAAATGTAACTACCATTCATCTATTATTCTTCTCTCTCATTGCAATAAATCTATATGCATGTCGTTTTAAGTGTTTTGTGCTAAAAACTTGAGAGCAACCACACACACCATTCTTCAAGGTGAAATTAAAGGGCAATGTAGGTAAGCAAGGTCATCATGCAAGTTTACATTGGTTTATTTATACGATTTACTTATGCTTCATTAGTGATTTTGGAATTTGATTGCAATTTGTTATTTGTTGTTGCTTTATATTTATTTTCATAGTCCATTTTCATGATCCACAGTAGTATTTAAAAATTCCTTGGATAGGATGTTGTGTCACAAAGGCACACACTCCCCTTGATCAAACAATGGAAATGTGTGTACAAGACTAAAACTAGTACTCTTCACACATGCATATGCTCCCAAAATATTTATGTTAATCAAGATTCTTTTTACTACACCAATGAAGTGGTGTAATGCAAATAATATACAAATAAAGCTCAAAAGATGTGATGTTCCTTGGATGTGATAGGATGGATGCATTGAATTCCTTCTCAAATTTATATCTAGTCAATCCTTAGAGGGAAAAGAATTAGCAAAAGTTCTATCAAATTTTGAATTTAAAATGTTTAATCTAGAACTACAATTTTGACCATATACTTGACTTGAGGCCAAAATGGGGCTAAATCAAGGTGGATAACATGTCTATGGAAATATGTGTATTTGAAAGTGTAACAAATGTATGGATAGGGTGAATATATTGGGATGTGTGAACATATTTATGAGGTAAGGACAAGTGTATAAGAATGTATGTAATGGATGAGTAGGTAGCATAGGAAAAAAGACTTGACTTTGCAAAAAATTATGATATTTTTAATATGTCAATGTATTTATAAGTGCCTAAAAATTAACATGCATTTATGGTAACTTGATAATAATGTAATAACCTATCTCATGATGTTACATAGCATGAAAATTAATAAACTCAACTTTCAACTCATTCCTCCATGGTGGAATTGTTGTGTCATCCTCTCAAAGTCTCCCATATGTTTCTTCAATCAACCTTAGTCTCTTGCAAAGTTTATGCAACCTCTTTTTTTTTTAAATATATTTCTTTTCTACC
The DNA here is from genome assembly GCA_007115665.2 of Sequoiadendron giganteum. Classification (NCBI taxonomy): domain Eukaryota; kingdom Viridiplantae; phylum Streptophyta; class Pinopsida; order Cupressales; family Cupressaceae; genus Sequoiadendron; species Sequoiadendron giganteum. Next base: position 402,485,267 of record CM021108.1, read on the forward strand.
TTAAACTATGAGTTTGGCCCTAAATCCATGGGTTCACCCTCGCAATGAATTCTTGTTGAAAGGGGCAAACATGTCTTTTAAAACCAATGCATGATTATTTACATGAGGGACCTTTTTCCAAAATTTGTTCATTTTAGCATGACTTTGCGCCCATCCTAGGTTGACATATTTTTAGAATTTTTTATTTTCATCAGTATTTCTTTATTTTTCAATAGATACATCTTATCTTTTTCAATCATTTGAAGAGCCCACACGTTGTATATTGAACAACTCTAACATTCATATGAATTTGAGACTAACCAATTAACTTTCTAGCTTCCACTTTTGGAATTTGTATAGTCATTTACATCATTGTATCCAGCCTATAGTATTTCCCTTTTTCGCCATTGGAGGATACTCCACAAGTTGAAGGAAGATAAAGATATTAAACAACTAGATTCCTAGGGATATTGCCAACCACTAAATTTGATCCAAACCTTGGACATACCTAATTCTAGTAATAATTAGATTTATTTTGAGTAGTGTAGATAAGTTTTGTTAGACTATTTTCTTATCTATTAAAAGAGATGTATAGTTGCAAAATTAGTTTCTAGTGTAGATTGTCGATCTTATTTTTAACATAAGATTAAAAAAAAAATCTAGAAATATTATTTTAGTTTAGTAAAAAATTCCAATATTATCATTGAAGTAATCATTTTATAAATTCACTTTTACAATTTTTACTAGAGTTTACTTCAAATTTTGTTGAAAAAACAAGTCAAAGGTTATCATTTCTAGCATATAAAAATGTGTAATATCAAAAATTGCACATCATCACAATTTAATGTTATGTTTTGGGCTTGCTTTAGTGTTTCTAACCCCTAGTATATTTTTAGGCTTATTTGGCTTTGCCTTGGCCTTTTCCCATCCTTGGTGCTAGCTAATGTATGTATTTTCATGTCTTGTTCTTTTTTCTGTTTTAATTCTTGTTACTTTTGTATTTGTCTTGTGATGTGCTAATATGTTAAGTATTTGAACGACCTATTATACTTGGTCACTTGCATGGCACAATAGTGCGCTAATATTTTAGCTTTACAACAACTATTTTCTTTGAAATTTGTAACCTTTCTTCCATTAAGCATGCATTGTAGCCACCTTGGAATGGATTCTAATGGCTAGTTCAAGTTGTATACCTCTTGATATTCTATTTTGGCTCTATTTTTGAATTATCACTTGATATTTGAATCTCTCAAGCTATCTTTCTAGCATTATATAGCTATCCACATCATTATTGAGCACTCTTGTTAGTTCAATATTGTATTCATGAGTTTTTTCCACCATTAAGGACAACTATTATGATTTATGGGTGTTATTATTTAAGTTTCCATCTCATTTTTGTTCATCATTATTGTTATTGTTATTGTTGCAATGTTCTTATGTTGTAGACACCTTTGTTGGCACATTGGGAGCTATATTTCCATTTACTCTATCACTCTCACACACACTAGTTCATCACTTATTGTAGACCTAAGAGTGGTATTCATAGGTTTTATTTTTATCTTTTGTTCAAGTAATAGGTTTACAAGCTATACAAATGCACATAGATTTTCTTGTATTCTTCCCTTCTTTTATTAAATTTTGTCATTTCATTTTTTAAAATAAAAGAGGGGTAAAAACTTTTTTGAGCCAAAAAATCAATACAAAACAAAAGAGTACAACAAACCCATCAAGGGTTAAAAACCCAAAGCCAAGCCATCTAGAAACTCCCAAGAAACATATCATATTCTCCATTACAAGATCTTCCAACAACTGGGAGAGGTACTCCAAAAGACTTCCCCACTCTTCCACATTCCAAGTCCCCATTTGCTCTAATGCCCATTTAGACAAGCCATCTACCACCTTATTCCATTCCCACGGGATATGGAAAAAGATGACTGAATCCAAAACTCCACCCAAGTAGATGATTTGCTTAACCACCAAGGCCAGTTGCCAATTCACATCATCTAATTGATGCTTACTTAGCATATCAATCACAATCTAAGAATTTGACTCGTAGATAATCCTTATCCAACCAAGGGCACAAGCCCATTTTAGTGCCAAAATAATGGAGAAAGCCTCCATGAATTTGTTGGTTTGTCATCCATTATACATCAAAAAGAAGAACACAACCACCCCAGAGCTATCGCTACCAATACCACCAACCCCAACATGCCTAGGATTACCTTTGGAATACTTTCCTATGTTAATTTTCAACACCCCAAGAGGAGGAGGACTCCAATGACCACCTCTTTAAACCTTCCCTTTGGTACATCATCCTGGACAAGGTTGGGGGCCACACCTATCACAATCAAAGAGACACAAAGTTCAAACCACACCCATAATGCCAGGATCCACAAGGGCACACAAATCACACTTAGCTATAAGAGTCTCTTGAAGAACCCACAAAATTCTCAGTCATAGCTATCACACCTGGAGCTTCTTATCCAGAAAGATCCTACGATTCCGCTCTAGCCAGATATTCCAAATAATCATACTAGGGCCAATTTTCCAAGCAATGTGAAGGAAAGGGGTCTTAGCTAGAGGAGGATCCCCAGGCTAAGCCAAAAATCATCTAGAGAGGAGGCATGTCTACACAGTTGGTTCCAAGTGCCCCACCAAAGGTGCCAAATCATTTTAGTGAAAGAACACCAAAAAAGAGATGAGAAGTACACTCCTCATTGTTGGTGCACATAACACACATGGAGGGGCCCTGAAATCCTCACTTCCAAAGACTCTCCCAAGTGAGGCACCTATTACGCACCACAGGCCAAGAGAATAAATTGAACTTAGGCCAAGAGAATTTGTTTCAAACCTATTTCCACCAAGGAACCTCAACACGTATGAAGATCTACTTATCCAACTCCTAATAACCAAAGGCAATACATAATTTTTCTTCCAGATCAGGTCCCCATGCTAGTACATCCCTCTCTAGAAGGGAGTTACAAATCCTACCAGCTAAAATATTGGCCAACTCCCAATGCTCCTCTAACGATCCCCGATGACCACTCAAATGGGTCCTTCCACCTATACCTGGTAACTTGATCCAAAACTTGAGAGGATTTGAAGTTAGCCACTCTACACAAACCAACATCAAGAAAAACATGACATAAAGCATGAAAATGAGGGTGAGTTGAAATGATAGAAGGATGTCCATCCCAAGATTCAACCTAGAAAAGAGCATATGAGCCACTATTATAGATCCAAAACAATCCTTGTTTAACTAGCTTGGCTCCCCTTTTAAGGGTACCCCAAATCATAGAACCCTTCCACATAAGACTAAATCTAGGCACATCAATACTTTCCACTCCCCCAAGATATTTTGAAGTGAGGATCTTGGCCCAAATCTGATGTTGTTGTGAGCACCAATGCCAATACAACTTTGTCGCCAAAGCCTGCCCATTCAAATCAGCTTGTCGCAACCCAAGCCCACCTTCCTACTTCGGTCTGTATATAGTAGCCCACTTAACAAAGATCCACTTCCTTAAGAGGAGGTTTCCAAACCAAAGAACTTGATGAGAGAGACTCACAAATTCTTTGATAAAACAATAAGGGGTTGACAACACAAAGCATCTATACTGTAAAGGAATAGGCTAAACCACCCACTTCAAAAGAGTAACTCTCCCAACAGTGGAGAGCCACCTACAAGTCCAATGGCTAACCTTTTTATGAAACTTATCAATAGCATCCTTCCAATACAACATGGGAAGCGATCAGACAATAAGAGGAATACCAAGTAGACAAAGGGGATCGAGCCCATCTGGAATCTAAGAATTATAGTGATTCTCCTTTAGATAGGCTTCGAAGTATTAAATAAATAAATGAAGGACACCCTCATTAATAATTTATCCTAAAGAAACCAAATAACTATCCAGGACCTTCTGCAAGTTGCTAGCTTCTTCAACTCTAGACATGCCCATCAGAGTAGTGTCATCCACAAACTGAAGATGGGATTAGAGATGTAGATTATCACTCCAACTCTAGCCCTAAATAAGACCACAATCCACACAAGATTTAATCAACCTCCCTAATCCCTTAGCCATTAAGATAAATAAGTAGGGGACAAGGGGTCACCTTGTTGAAGGCCCCTAGAAGCTCCAAAAATCTTAGAAGGCTCACCATTGACAAGCACAAAGAAGGAAGAAGAGGAGACACAACTCATAACCCACTCAATCCAGGCATTGCCAAACCCAAAAGCCCTTAGAATCTTAGATAGGAAAGCCCATTTAACATGATCATAAGCTTTGGCCATGTCCAACTTAACAAACATAGCCTTCTCTCTGAAGGAGGCCATGGAATGGACAATCTCAGCCGCTATAATTATTGAATGCATAAGAGAACTGAGAGGGGGGTGAACTAGTTGTACCTTAAAATTTTAGAACCCTCACAAACATTTAGATCCACATTAATTCAATTAACCCTTGATCTTGTAGACATGTAAAAATGACCTAATGCATATCACACATCCTGATTGGCATTTTTCATCATCAACATCATTATCACTAATATCATTTCATTTCACATCATTTACATCAAAAACCCTATTTTCCTCCATTAATTGAATAATCTTTAATTTAATTATTCACCATTTTATCATTAATCTAACTTTTATTCCTCTTGATTAATTAAATAAAGAAAATAATTTAATTATGTCACTAATATACACTATTCTCCTAAATCAATTAAATTGTTATTACTTAATAATTCAATTAAATCCCTTCCCCATTTCTAAACATGAATAATTAAATTAATTATTAGACATCACTCAACATAGTCAACAAACAAATACAACTTTATTTGTTAAAGTCAAACACGACTTGCACGTTCAACTCAAAATATTAATTAATTATCATGATTGAGCAAATCAAGACCATTGATTTCTCACTCTAAACAATTGACTAACTCGTCTATTCTTCAATCCCATTAACCACTCAATCTATTTCTTCAATCCCACTAACTACTCAACTTGATTTCTTCAATCACACAAATTATGCAATCTAAATCCACTAATCTTTCCAATATATTTCCTCTCAACGGTTCTCAACCATTGATCAAGATCTTTTACTATGAAATCTTGATTGTTCATCTCAAAATAGGAAATCTATAAAACAATCTTCTACCCTCTCACAAATCATCTAGAATTTGCATAGCGAAGCGTTGAACAACTAATTCTTGAGCGCATTAAGAATTATTGGCATCATATTCTAGTTCACCATTATCAACATGAATCAAAGCTTTTGCAACATCAACAATGGAGGCTTTATATTGAATCAAGTAGTTTGACATCCAAATGTTAATACAAACACAACTTCGACATGGGATGGTATAGCTTTTAAGGTTTTGAATTCAATTTATGTTAACTTTAGGATTACATTGTTTGATTTCATTATTTTAGAGCTTCATTTCATGAGTATGGGTTTTGGGATTTTATCTTGTTTGAATTAAGTTTTTTTAATTCCCCCTTATGACATTTGGCATGCTCAATGGGACTTGGGTCCTTAACATTAACATTTTCTTTGAATTTGACAAATAGTTGTACGTTCTCGTTCATGTACGCCTTTTTGAAGAATCACCTTTGCTAAACTGGAAATTTTTTGCTCCAAACCTAAACACATTTGTTGCTTTTGTTTGGTCACTATTGACCTAAACTAGGTCACTATTGACCTAAATAGGGCCGATATTGACCTAAACTTGATTGCTATTGACATTTTTATGCTGCAGGTTTCTGAACAGAGGTATTTTAAGTGACATTTAAAAGGACACTATTGACCTAAACTTGTTCACTATTGCAGGTAACATGTTCGCTTTTGCTATATTTTATGAATCCCTCAATTTTGTAAAACTTATTTTTGATTTCATAGGTTTACCTAACACTAGCATGTGATTTTTTGCTGTGTTTTGAAAAGTTTCTAACATTGTTGGTGCAACCCTTCCATAAATATGACATATTTTTCATGAGAATTACTAACAATTTGATTATAGAGTTGGTGAATGGACCAAGGATATTTTAGTTTTTAAGCTTTCATAGTTAAAATACATTTCAAATTGGTGTTTTGAAAATTGAACCCACAAATTTCAAACTTCAATTGGTGTTTCTAAAAATGAACAAGGAAAACTCTCACATTTTAATTGGTGCTTAAGAATTGAACAAGGAAACTTTCACACTTCAAATTGGTGTTTTAAAAATTGAACCCACAACTTTCACACTTCAATTGGTTTTTCTGAAAATGAACAAGGTAAAATCTCATGTTTCAATTGGTGCTTAAGAATTGAACAAAGGAAACTCACACATTTCAATTGGTGCTCCTAAAAATTGAACCTTTTTCATTTTGACATTGTTAAAGCAAACATAGTTACATTTTGTTGACCTTTTAAGATGAACAATGATTAGAAACATTTCATTTGGTGTTATAAAATTGAACAAATCAATTTTGATTTTCCCATTGCTATATCTTTCTTGAAGTCTAAAACGCTTTAAATTTGGTGTACTTAAAATTGAATTGATATCTTCACACATTTCAAATTTTGGGACTTAAAAAGAAACTGCAATGAATTGTATAGTATGTTTATCGTGTTTTTCAAACCAAGTGTGTATCCTCTCCCCTTACATCTTTTGATGATCTTGGGTGACGAAAAGCACTTTGGGTTTCACATTTTTTTAATTTTTAGTATCACCTTTAGATCAAGCCTACCTTGAGATACATCCCACACTAGAGAACTCAAGGAAACTCAAAGCGGTATTTCCCTCAGGCTCCTATATAAATCAATCAAGGATAAAAACCAAGAGCTAATAGGTGATTACTTGGTTGATAGTGTTGTTCAGAATGGGGAGGTACCTTCGGGTATATATAGCCCCTAGTAGAAGTGGTTAAAGCTTTATGTAGCTTGCTGGATAATAGCCAAGTGATGTGTCCCCTGAGCAGTGACTTAGAACTCTATAGTAGAAAGTCATGCCTTTGCTATATTCTACTTGGCGACACAATCTAGTGCAAGAGATGTGCACTGTACTCTAAAGAAATTTACTCACCATATGAACTCCCTTGAATTGAGATAAAAATCTTTGGCTTGTATAGGTTACTTGTAGCTTACTACTTGTAACTTTCTAGGGAGAGGGTGATTGGGTCATCCTTCCATTCCTTGAGGCCCTTATTTGTCCATTCTCGAAGTCTTAATTGTATGCATTTGGAAGAGTGCCCCTACCTTACTTTGAAGGAGCTTCCAAGTTATGGGCCTAAAAGTGTCACCATTGGCCAATTTGACCTTAGGGATAAAATTGCTTGATATATTTCGATGTTACCAGTTTGAAAATGAGCTGATTTTTTTCTCCTTATCATCAAAACATTACGATCCATTTTATACTCTTTGATTGATTTCTTTATCACTTGCCAATTCTCAAAACAATTAGATCAACCAAAACATCAAATATTGTAAACTTGTCCAAATTGTTGTTAAACGAAAAATTTATAAATAAATTGAATAGATTCCCTATTAACCTAAAGTGGGCCACTATTGATCTAAACTGGACCACTTTTGGCCTAAAAGTTTTCCACTATTGCTCAAAAAAGTTGCATTTTCTATCCCTAGTTTATGACAGTCACTGTCAAAATAGGGTTGCTCTTAAAAAATAGAAACGCTTTTGACCTAAACATAGTCATTGTTAAAAAAAAATCCGTCATTGATCTAAACATTACCGTTGTTGAGTTATAACTTGCTCGATGTTGCTCAGAATTATTGCTATTGTTGTCTCTGGTTTTGATAATCACTATCAAAACAGAGTCGCTTTTGCTAAACTTGACCATTATCAGAAATACCAACCGCTATTGACCTAAAAGATTATCGCTATTGTCCTATTTTCTGGTGCAAATCAGAGACTAGCCCAAAATTGGTTAAATATTTCATCTTTTGAAAATAAAATAATCAAACTTACAAACAATCCATATCTGCATATTTCCATATCCATTTGCAAAACACAACAATCAACCTAGTTTTAGGATTCAAATAAATAACCAACCTGGATTATTCCTTTGCTCTCGATTTCTAAGATATTAACATTTGCTTGCAACCTCAAGGCTAGTTCAAGTAGATCTTCAAACATATCCTCTAGAAAAATAGAGTAAAATACCAGACCAAGTTTTCTACACTTTGAGTCCCAAAATTAGCATCATCTCCAAAACATCCACCAAACATCACTCACACTTTAGGGTCTTGAGCATCACAAATCATAGCAATCCATCAACACCTTTTGTCCAAAAAGGTTTCTTTTTACATCATTTTCATACACCATACTTTTTAAAATAGAACATCCCAAAAACAAAACACCATTTCATTCCATAGTTAGTGATCACCAAAATTTCCCAAGGTCTTGGAACTTGTTTATGACAACCACAAGATCTCAATATTTAATAAAAACATGGAAGCCAACAAAGGTATTTCAAGTGCACTTATGAAAAACACTACAAATGAGGAAACCAAACCACGGGGTTACAAATCAAGTGACCTTACGACTTCTGAAAGAGAACCCACATTTAAGGCAACACAAAACCAACCACCAAGTGATGAGGAAGTACTTCTTAGACACCAAGAAGGAATTGATAGACAAAACCAACCTCATGATTCTCAAACTTACATCATAGAAGAAGAGGATAGTGACAAGGAACCTACCTAGGAAAGACTCTTAGAACATTCCCAAAATCCCAAAAGATGTAAAATCTTATGGACAAGATCCTTGGGATAAACACAAACTAGTATTTCCTCACACTCACAAAAAGTGGTGCTAAACTACCCATTGATTTCAATGTGGACATGCTAAAAGATCCTAATCTTATTCCACTAGGAGATCAAACAGTGGTTAGACAAATTCCAAAACCAATGATAAATCCTACATACCACCCTTGTTTTCACAAAAAAATGATCAACCTAAAACACAACCTATGGATAACCCATTGTTTAGGCCACCATCCCAAATTGAACAAGTAGTTGTAGCACAATAGTATCAAGGAAATGCAACCCAAAATGTGCCACAACACAACACTATGCAAAACATGGGAAATCTTCCAATAGACCAACAAGGTAGAAACCCATTGCAAGGGCAATACATGCCACAACACACATCATACATTGACCCTTCCAACAACTTACACTATCAACAAGGGAAATCACCACAAATCCCCCACAACAAGGTGTACCATCAATGAACTACCAAGGTAGCCTTCAACAAAATCCCCCATAGCAAGGTGTACCATCAACAAACTACCAAGGTACCCTTCAACAAAATCCCCCACAACAAGGTGTACCATCAACGAACTACCAAGGTACTCTCCAACACAATTCACAACAACAAGGTGTACCATCAATGCAATACAAGGTACCCTTCAACATAATCAACCACAACAAGGTGTACCATCAATGCAATACCAAGATACCCTTCAACACAATCCACCACAACAAGGTGTACCATCAATGAACTACCAAGGTACCCTTCAACACAATCCACCACATCAAAGTGTACCATCAACACAATATTAATGTACCCTTCCACAACATTCACAACAACAAGGTGTATCATCAATGCAATACCAAGGTACCCTTTGACAAAACCCACAACAAGGTGTACCACAAATGAACTATCAAAGTACACCCCAAACTCCACAACAAAGTATCACTAAAAATCAATACCAAGGAGGTTCACAAAATAAATACCTAAGGATACTTCAAAATCAATACCAAGGTACATAACAAAGTCAACATATGTACAACCCACAATAAGGACCCAACATACCTTATACACAACATGGTCCTCAAAGTCCCATAACTACACAATATCTTGTTTATGACCCAACAAATATCATGGGACAACACAACTATAATGTACAAAATCATCAAGCAAGTGCACCAACCAATGACATAAATGTACAACTACAAACCATCAACCAAAGGATATTGGACATACAAATCGGAAAGGCAAAAAAGAGCTATGCTTTACACGATATTTATCCATATCCTTTTGATCAAAATCTATCTATGGTACCCTTCCCCAAAGGCTTTGAAATACCAAAATTTGACAAGTATAAGGGAAGAGGAGATCCAATAGAGCATGTACATGAATTTTCGGTATCTTGCATGGACCTACAACAAAATGATACTTACCTAATGAGACTCTTCCCATGAAGTCTTGATGGACCCGCTATAGACTGGTTCTCTCGTCTACCACCCGGTATCAGAACATTCAACGAGTTGTTTGATAAATTTGTAAACCATTTTTCATACAATATCAAAAAAGATATAACCATCAATGATCTCTATAAAATCAAACCGAGTCAAGGCGAGTCATTTGATTCATATCTATAAAGATGCAGACACAAGGCAAGCAAATATAAATGGCTTGTTCCTGAGAAACAACCTGTAGACATATTTATCTCCAATGTACACATAGACATCAACTTCCAACTTACTATTTTGTGCCCTAATGACTTTGAAGAAACCATTGAAAAAGGTATAATCATTGAAAGAGCCCTCATTGCAAGGGGAGTAATCAAACTTTACAACCCAAAGGATCAACCTTCTACTTCAAATGGCAACCCCAAGATATGGTCTAAAAAAAAATGTAACCAATGATGGAGTGGTTGATGCTAAGATTTTACGTAATATACAAACTCCCAATGTGCCGCAAAATCATGTTTAAACAACACAAGGCTATGCTTCAAACAATCAACAAAATAACCGACTTAGTTATCCTCAGAACAACCAGTCAAACAACCAACAACAAAATCAAGGCCAGGATAATGAAATGAGGCCACCTTGGTAATATGACCAACCACAAAGAAAATTTACTCCCTTGTGAGAACCCCTTGAGGTCATTATGCACAAACTAGTCCAAAAGAACCTCATCAAGATTAATGACATAACAAATTATGAGGAACACAACTTCAAACCCTCTTGGTATAATGAGAATGATAAATGTGAATTTCGCAAAATCAAGGGGCATACCACCAATAATTGCATGAGACTTAAAAACACCATACAAGATTTAATCAAAAAGGGAGAAGTGGACATAGAAACTCATCCCAAAAATAAAGACCTAAAGATCTACAAGGATCTAATCCCCGACCATTCAGGGGAAACAACAAAGGCAAAAATCAAGATTATTGCAATGCAAACTTCACCTATGAAAAACTCATACGAAACATCTCTAACAATGATCATACCATCCACGTGGTAACCATACTAGGTAGAGATCTTGAATGCAATGTGACTACCCAAAGGGTAAGAGTAACAATCCAAGGAGCACCAACTCAAGTAAAAGCCATAAGTAAGCCATCAAGTGACTATAGCATTGTAGAACAACTCAAGAAAACTCCCTCCTTAATCTCCATCCTTGAGCTCTTTAAATTGTTGCCAACACATAAGGAAATCATGGAGAAAGCTCTTATCAAAATGTCAATCCCAAACAACCTTGACATTGATTAGTTTCAAACCATGGTTGGCAATATCACATCCACCCATCATTTAGTCTTTTCTGAGAAATACATTCCACATAAATCTTTCCATAATCAAGCCCTTTATTTAGAATTGTGTGTCCACAAACATGAAGTCAAGATAATGGTGTAGGTATAAACATTTGTACCTTTAAATTTGTGAAACAATTGGCATACTCTGATGATGTCATAGATAAAAACAAGAGCATCACCATCAAAGCTTATGATGACATGGAGCAAAATTTAGACGGGAAAATTAGGCTACCCATTCAGATAGGACCAATAATAATAAAAACTACATGTCAAGTACTAGATCTCGAGCTTCCATACAACCTTCTCTTAGGTCGACCATGGATCCATGCTTTAAAAGTAGTCCCATCTACATTCCATCAATGTCTAAAATTTCCTTACGACAATAAGGAAGTTACCATAAATGTCGAGCTTGAACCCTTTCATTACTCAAGTTGGAAGAGAATATAAAAAGATTATCCAAATACACAACAACAATATATCCGTCCACTCCTTTTCATGTGTTGATCAATCCTCACTAGCTTCATCCTCCACTGCACCATCGACTGAGCCCCCTAAAACTGACCTCAAGATCCAAGTGCTTGACAAGGGTTGCAAGGAATATCACTTTAATCAATCCTTTTTCATTGGGATGCTTCTCCCAACACCGAAAACTTATGGAGGATCAAAAGAGATCGCACATGTACAAACTATCACAATGGTATTCAAACCCAAAATCTTCATCGAGTGGGGAGACATGCAAGATGAAGAAGTATGCAAAGAAGATCTATCTTCGTGGATCCACAAAAAAGAAGGATGGGAACAACTACTACCTCCCCTTCCTATTGATGACAAGAGTAAAGGATATCAGATAGTCAAAATCATGAGATTCGCTAGACAAGGTGGCCTTGGTCTGCATGGACAAGGTAAAAGAGAACCAATTATTATAGAAAGGTGACCGAAGAATCTTAGACTGGGTTATGGTGCATCTAACGTGATAACCCCAAATACTGAAAACAACTCTTATGAGGAAGGAGCTACTTCTACCACTATTGAGACATTGGATAATTGTGAATGTCTAGATGACTACCTGTATATCCAAAACATGTTTGGAAAACTCAATGTAAATACCCTCACTATCGAATCTACATCTGATGACGACCATATTGAGATGGATTCCAATGAATATGAATGGGATTCATGTGACTCTAGTGAATATAACCTATATACCTTATGGGGCTTTGAAAAAACCAATGTACCTATCCTAGCTACAACTTCCATAAGCTTTGTAGATACTGATAACAAAATATCCTTGCATTATCCTAATTGATAGATTGGGACCAACAACAACTTACACCAGTTTTGAACTCATTCCATAATGATGAGGCTATTGTAGAGTTCATGGGATTTTGAATGGATATACCCCAAAGAAATCATAAAGCAGGTTTTGTAATGGAACTAGATCAAGGAGTATATTTGGAAGATTACGTCCTCCATTCACAAAAATAAAATAAAAAATTTAAAAATAAAAATTTTAAAAATAAAAAAGAGCTCCCCTAAGGAAAACCATAAGGTGGCTTTATCAGATCTAAAAAAGAGAAAAACAAAGGACACATATGAGGGTGAAAACCTCTCTAAGGTGCCTGAAGATGGAGGATTCAATCTTCCCACCACAAAATATCAAGAGAAGTCAACACTCTTAGTTGAGGATTCTGAACCCATCAATGTGGGCACAACAAAAATACCTAAAATAACCTATTATGCAGCATCACTTAATCCTTAGGAAAAGATAAACTTCTCATCATTTATCAATGAAAGAAAAAACAACTTTGCATGGACATATACAGACATGCTAGGGTTAGATCCAACATTGGTCCTACATCACCTACCAGTATTCCCTAGAGCTAAACCTATCAAACAAAAGCTACGGAAGATGCATCCACAGATAACACTTTTGGTAAAAGTAGAACTTCATAAACTGTTAGATGTGGGATTCATCAGACCCGTTGACTATCCTGAATGGGTATCTAATCTAGTAAGAGTATCAAAGCTCACTAAGGGCATAAGGATCTGCATAGACTTCTAGGATCTAAACAAGGTTTACCCAAAGGATGACTTCCCTTTACCCAACATTGACATGATTGCAAATCTGAATGTTGGGCATAAAATTCTATCATTGATGGACAACTTCTCTGGATATAATCAAATCAAAATATCCCTTGAGGACCAACATAAAACAACTTTCACTTATGCATGGGAACCTTTTGTTGGAACATCATGCCATTCGGTCTAAAGAATGTAGGGGCAACCTATCAAAGAGCAATAACCACCATTTTCCATGATATGTTGCATAACAGTATGGAGGATTATGTGGATGGAATACTAGCAAAATCCATCAAAAGAGAAGATCATTTGGCCAACCTAGCAAAGGTATTTGATAGGCTAGAACAATACAACTTGCATCTCAACCCAAAGTAGTGTGTATTTGGCGTGACTTCTAGAAAAATGGTGTGCTACATAATCTCAAGAAGAGGCATCGAGGTAGATCGCACCAAGATAAAAGCTATATTAGAAATGCTTACAGCTGAGAAGTCTACAAGGTAAACTATAGTCCATCAGGAGATTCATCACACAGTTGGTAGACAAGTGCCATCCATTCACCCATTTGTTACACAAAGACATAACATTCAAATGGGATGGTAGATGTGATTAGGCTTTCCAATAGGTCAAGGATTATTTACTCACTCCTCCAGTATCAATGCCACCAATTCAAGATAAGGAAATGATCCTATATGTATTTATAACATCGACAACATTAGGAGCTCTGATAACACAACTAGATGACAATAAGATGGAAAGAGCAGTCTATTATATCAACCAAACATTGGTGGGCTATGAATTGAACTATTTACCCATAGAAATAATGTATTTATCTATCATCTTTGCGACACAAAATTTGAGACACTACATATTAAATAGACAAGTAAAGTTGATATAAAAAGTAGACCCCCTAAAGTATTTATAGGAAAAATCAGCTATAACAAGGAGGATTGCTAAGTGGGTAATGATACTTAGCGAGTTTGACATAGAGTACATTGACAAAAAAGCTTTCAAAGGATAAATCATAGTAGATCAATTAACAGATGCACCAATGGAAGATCTTCAGCCTTTAACAATAGAATTTCTAGATGAAAGCATGCTTCTAATTGATTAGTGTAGCTGTTGGACCTTGTACTTTGATGGGTACCACACTCAACACAGATCAGGAGCTCGTATCTTATTTCTCACACTATAGGAAGATAGTATACCTAAGGCTTAGAAGATTGATTTTTCGTGTACCAATAACATTTATGAATATGAAGTGCTAATAATAGGACTGAAGATGGCCATAGAATGGAGGATAAATGAACTATAGGCCTATGGAGACTCTCAACTGGTTATAAGGTAGGTAAATGATGAATATTAAACAAAGGATGACAAGCTAATGCTATATAAAAGAATAGTGGACAATTTCAAACAATACTTTGTCATCATCACCTTTGAGTAGGTTCCTATGATCAACAACAGAGCAGCTGATGCTATGGAAACAATAGGTTCACTCCTTGACATTTCACAAAATATTCCCAAATACAAATTCCTTGTGGAGCAACTCCTTATATCGGTTTTCAATATCCTGGAATCAAAACTCGTTTGTGATGTTGGTCCTAACTCACCATGGTACCAAGATACGTTTGACTATATCCAACATGGTATCATACCTCCTAACTTAATGATAAACCAAAATAAAACCTTAGTCTGTAGAACATCCCAATTCACCATCTTAGGAGATACCCTATATAGATTAAGTCTAGAAGGAACATTACTTTGATGTCTCAATGTGGAAGAAGTGCAAACCGCTTTACAAGAAGTATATGAAGGTATTTGTGGGTCTCACTCTAATGGACCTAATCTAGTATATAAATTGTTAAGAATAGGATATTATTGGCCCTCAATGGAGCACAAATCCATTCATTTCTTAAGGATATGCCACCAATGTCAATAACATAGTGATCTTGCTCATGTACTAGCACAAGAACTACAACCTATAACAACACTATGGCCTTTCTCGTAGTGGGGACTAGACTTGATAGGTAATATATCTCCCGCTTCATCCAATGGGCACAAGTTCATTATCACTACAACTGAATACTTCACAAAGTGGATAGAAGCAATTCCATTAACTTACACCACAAGGAAACATATATATAAGTTTATCTTGAATTATCTAATATGTCGATATGGAATTCCCCAAACTATCATAACAGATAATAGAACCCTATTCAAAAACAAATATGTCCACGAGATTTGTTCAAAATTTTCTATCCAACATCGATTCTCAACGCCCTACTATTATTCCCAAAGAAACGATCAAGTTGAAGCATCCAATAAAACCATTCTGAAAATACTTAAAAAGATTGTTAATGACGTCGACTGTGATTGGCATTACAGCTAAATCTAGCCTTATGGGCTTATCGAACCAACATTCATACACCTATAGGTGCCACACTATTTTCCTTGGTCTACAGATTTGAAGCAATCTTACCTATTGAAGTCGAAATCCCCTCACTGCAAGTATCCCTAAAAGGCATGGTCAACAATGAGGATTATTGGGTGTCCAAATTGAATGAATTAGAAATCCTAGATGAAAGGTGTTTGAGTGCATTAAACCATCTTCAAGTTTATCAAAATTGGCTCAAACGAAGCTACAACAAAAATATCAAAAACAAAAGCTTTCAAGTTGGTGACCTAGTACTAAAAGAGAATCAAAAAATCCAACTGAAACAAGATGGGAATGGGAAGTTTGAACCAAAATGATTAGGCCCTTTCATCATAACAACAAGCTATGGCTCAGGGGCATATCAGTTGGCTACTCCTAAAGGAGAACCTTTGGTTGAACCTCTGAACAACAACCATCTTAAAAAATTTATACTTGAACACATCAGAGTATCCCAAGCAAAAAATCTAAAAAACCAAAAAAAAACCAAAAATCAAGAAAATATTTAAGAGAAATGTTCTTTAAGTGAAAACCACTTTGTGACATTTCTAGGATAGGTACGATAGTGAAAACCTAGTAAACAAGCACTACGTTTGAATAAGGCCTACATCTTTATCTATCAGCACTATCTAAAGCGTCCACCTCATTCATCCCATAATCAAACGTGCAAACCAACCATGACTCAATGAATGATCAAGTGTTGAACATTGCTACACCATCAAAATTTGTCTCCCCTAATAACGTAATCTTGTCTCAAACTGGAGGCAACTTCCTGAAACTAGTAGCAGGTTAGATTCTTGTACATCCCATCACGGTTGAAAACTATTAGAAAACAAACATCTAAAAAACAAGCAAAATGAAAACAAAGTCAACATCAGCAAAATCCCAAAAACATTTTTTATGCTTTGAGTCAACACCAATCAAACTACGTGGTCTCTACATGTATAACATAGGCAAGGCTAATTGTTGATCAACCCTCAAGGCCCTAGGTTAGTCCCCTTAAGTGTTCGTCATGCTCTTTAAACTTAATCCAAAATCCAAAAACATTCAAAAAATCAAAAAATTCAAAAACACTCCTATCAAACAAGTGAACTATGAGCCTTTGCATGGATAACATAGGCAATTCCATCATTGATGAGCCCCCAAGGCCCTAGGTTAGTCCCCCAAAACAAAATGAAAATATTCAAATATCTTATCAAAATCCAAAAAACATTTATAAAAGTTAGAAAACTCCAAAAAAAAGTGTCACTCAATATAGTCAAACTACGATGTCTCCATGTTCATCATGTAGGAAAGGCTAATCTCTAATCAGCCTTCGAGGCACTAGGTCAGTCCCTTTAGGTCCCCCTATTTATTTCTAAATTTCTTGGAAACAACAAAAACAACATCAAATAATCTAAAAATTACAAAAAGTCCTATCTCCATTGTCACTTATCTACAATGAACTTTCCATTCACAATAAACAATCATGACCTTCAACCTTTGACAAAATAATCAACAACCAAAACAAACATCAAAATCAAATATTCCAAAGTTAAGATCAAAATGATTAGATAACAAAATGTTAAAACAATTCCTAAGTATAGACTACCATGCCTATTTGAAAATCATTATCAACAATTCTAAAACATGAGTTTTAACAGATACAACATTCTGACAATAGACATCATCAATGGATTTCATCATGAAACATCAAAACAACTATGGCAAGTGATACTGCAATATTGTTTATCTTTTTATAGTCTTATCTTTTTTATTTATCTTAATACCACATTCCCAGGATCTCTCGAGGATGTCCATAAGGAGAGAAGGAATGCGGTCATTAATTGTCAATTTCTATTTATTATGTTTTTTGGATGTTTTTGTGATATTACCATGATGAATACTTTCTTTGTTTTGTGTATGGGAGTTGTTTTGAAGCAATTCGTGTAGTAGTTGCATGTTAGGTACTTCATACCTCTTTGTGTAACTGGTCTGAAAGGTTTTGACACAACTCATTTCTGGTATAAGCAAGAATATTCTTTGTGTGCCAAGTCAAAGTCCACACAATGGATACAACGCCACCTTGATTATTAATACCCTGGTGCATTTTGTATGTTTGCTACATCAAAAAGGGTTTCTAAATGATACAAAGCCTCTATGAAAGAAAAATAAAAACTCATCAGTAATTGACAACATCAAATTTCTATCCATATCTAAATCATCAAACACTTCTTCTAACTAACAACTCCATCCTGCATCACAATATCATTAGTACCACATGCATCCTACATCCACAAATTCATCAATACATATCATGACCATAATAAAATGATAAGACATCACAAGTTCTATCATCATCCATCGCATACATAATATATCATCATTCATCATATATCATCATCCGTTCTAGAGATATACAAATCATACATCCATCCATATCATATGCATATATCAAAAACATACAAAACATGAGCATGAATACACCATTATCCACAATCATCTCATAACACATAATAAAGTCGAATCAAAACATGGTATATCATATATCATAAAAAATGGATAATGTCATCATCAAATGTGTCTAAATCAACAAAGATCAAAATAAATACATATATACGAGGCCTTGACTGGGCCGATGAATATATACAAAAATGTGTCTACGTAAGTCTCTAATACAATTCATATAAAAGATCATAAACAAAATCAGCTCTAGTGGTCGGTCGATGGTGGAGATCTAGGTTGATACTGGCTATGATGAGGGGATGGCTGTGGGATAACTAGAGGTTTCTCAGGCTTCTTGACAAACAAACCACCAAACTCCACACTTGTCTATGTACTTGACTCTCCAAATGTCAACGTCTCTGAGATCTAGGAGTAAATGCCTCATATAAAGTCTGATAGTAGGTACACTACTACAAAAGCCTATCTTGCTCAGCTTGATACTAGGCCAAGGGAATGGAAGAGGCCAAGGATATCTCTACTGTCAATCTATGATGCATCTCAGTAGCTAACTCTTGCCTCAATGAGTCTCTCTCCTGACAGAGACTATCCTGCTCTGTGGTAAGGGAAGTCACCCATGCATCAGCGACCTATCGCAGTGCAATTTCTGTATCCCTAGCTATTGTCATTTGAGCTAGCTGAGTTGTCATATCCCCCTATAGGGAGGACCTTGAGGAGCCTGTGGTCCTTGCTGCTATTGCTACCCATCATGCTATTGATCTTGTTGATCCTGTACATGCTACAACTACTCGTGAGAAATCCAAAGGCGTTGTCGATCTTGTCGGCGCCCAACATGACCTCCTTTGAGAACACCCAAAACTCAACCTCCATGAGGCATAGTCAATCTCAAAGGCTTATGGAAGGCCCACCAACCATCAAAATCATGAGTCATCCCAAGATCTGTGGGACCAACTATCCAACCCCATGGAAAATCTCCTAATACTCTAAATGTTGCCACTGGTGCACTAGAATCAACATGAGCCCTAAAGTGATCTCCTCCCGTGTAGTGCATCCAAAAATGATAATATAATCATCGATGGGCCAAGTTTGGCATTTTTGAACTGTCTCAATACTCTATCTGGTAGATATCTCTCAAGAAAGAGATCAAAACAACTGATCAAAAACTGGGTCTGCCTACAGTAGACCAGTTGTTTTTGGTCATTTGACCATGCCTCGCAATCCCTATATGGTCACCATATGAAATTTGTCACATCATCAAAAAATATCCTCTAATAAGACAGTTTACCAGGCTGAGTATAATGCAGTTAATCATGGTATTGATAAGCATAGGGGTCATGAGCATCCTTGTCTCGCATGCTCTTTGGTCGAGTAATCCTCTCCCAAGCCCAAAAATGCAACAAACTAGCTCCAATGGATATACTGCTACCACCTCTATAAATGACCTCGTGCATATCTCTATAAAGGTGGGCCAACACACACTGACCCCAAGCATACACTATGGTCTCCTCCATCATCTGCTCAATAACAATACCCCAACCAATAGGGAATCTCTTAGCCCTCCTATCAGGCATCAAAGGTCTAGTGATAATACCTGCTAAGATGAGAACCATAGGATCAACACCATCAACAAGAGACCCCAAATCGATCTCTGAATCAATGACTTGCAACTACTCAACACCAAGTAATCTCTGCATCACTAAGGTACCCCTCTGAACGTCATAATCAATCAGCTAACCATGAATGAGGATCCTGAGAATCTTCCAAACATCGTCCAAGGTAATGGTACACTCTCTAGTAGGTAAATGAAACAAAGAGGTCTTCAAATGCCACCTCTCTACCAAAGCAGTCATCATGGCTCAATGAGCCCTGAGCAATGGTAAGTGAGCGACATAGTGCAAACTAAGGACATCGAGAAATTCTCTTTCTGTAATTCTCTCTCTATATCAACAAAATTAGCTAATCCATCCATTAACTAAGGACGTTGTGCTCACATAGACAAAGGCTTAAGGACAGGCTGCAAACATTCAACGCTCAACATCAAGATTTTCAAGAACTTCAAACTAAAACTAAACATTGCCAATTAGTTATTTTGAAGCAAAAGTGAACTTTTTCTAGACAATAGCACCAATATTTGGAAAAATCACACAAGTTTTGTAATAGCGCCAATATTTGGTAAAATTGCTCAAATTTTGCAATAGTGACAATATTTGGCAAAAGAACTCAAATTTTGCAATAGCGCCAATTTTCTTCAAAAGCACTTATATTTCTCAATATCTCCAATATTTTTGCAATAGTGCCAAAAAATGTTAGGAGCGGCCATAATTGTCAAAAGTGACCTTAATAAAAGGTCAATAGCGTTAAAATCGAGGCAAAAGCAAAAAAATTCCTAGATTGTCGTTATTGCCTAGAAAAAGTTTGAGCATTAATTACAAGTACGAAAAAAGACAAAAGCAAAAATTAAAGACATGTGTACTAGCGCCCCTGTGCTAGCTGGTCGTCGGTATACTCTGACTGCCTCCGACCTATGTGGAACTCTCAGAACTCTAGGCATCATGTACCACCATCTATAGAAGGAAATCTCACAAAAACTCTAGAGGAAAGAAATTCTCAAATCAAGGAGTACAAATGAGGGGTAATTTTAACCTAATTTACCATTTAAACCCCCCAAACCCTAATTTTTTTACCTTGGAAACCCTCCTAGGTTAAAATTAGGGGCACCCAAGAACATCCAACCCATAAACGAAGGCCCAATAGCCTATTTTTTTTATACTCTATGCATTTGAACTATAATGAATGATCCGGTGGATATTTTCAGTGAAAATTGAAGTGTCTCATTTCTCTCCAGAATCAACACCATCAGAAATAGCTCGACGTCTTGATTCCAACGCAACTCGAACGGAGTGAAAAGGAGTCCGTTTGTGCAAGTTATAGCCAGTCAAACCTGGGTCAAACTAGGATCAGGGGGCATCCAGGAAGCGAAAAAAATGATGACGTCAAAAGTTGTCAAAGTTCGCATCATCGCGAAGAGCTCGTCAAGACGATTCCGACGTTGTTCGTTTCATCGAAATCCGACATCGGAGGCTCAAGATACAGCTAGTCAAAGTTCGGTTGACTTGAAGGTACTGATGATGACGTCATCATGCTGACGTGTCAGTCCGTACAGTACTAAAGCCAAGTGGACGAATTCGGACGAAACACGTGGCAGATGAGTCAGATTGTACGGACCAATGAGAGTGCGACACGTGGCATCCGTACGACACGTCATCGGACAGGTGGTAGTCCAGTCAGCACATGTCATCGGCTTTGTCAGCGTACGGGCTTGCCTTGTTAGCAGACACATCTGCAGATTCTGGCGAATCATGTTTCGACACGTGTCAGGTCTTTGGCGTTCAGGTTTGTTAAACAAAGTGCTAAAAATGGTGGATGGGACTCGAACTCCCAACCACTCGCGAGCGAAATCACCGGGCGACCATTCCACCAAACCGTCGACGGTTACCCAAATATAGTGGCTGTTTATTTTGTTAATTTAAAATTGGCAAATGTCTATTAAAAGCCAGCGGTGGGGGTTGAACCCCCAACCGCCGGCCTAATAAAAACCTTAACCACCGCTAAGCCATCTAATGGCTTTATACTATTAAATGGCATCGATTTTGTTTTGTTGAACTGCCAAAGTCGAAAACCTTTAAAATAAAACAAACATTAATCTTTTTAAAGATTAAATCAAAACTTCCCAACGACCCTAAGCCCGAGAATGAAACAATAAAGGGCTTAAATTTATTTTTTGGGATTTATCAAAGATTTATTATGTAAAATAAGGGGATTATGTGAGATATGGGAATATTGTAAAATCAATTGGTTAGTAACCAATTTGATTCATTTTTTTTGTATAAAAAGGGGTGTGAGGTGAGAGTGGGGAATCAAGTTTTCTTTCAGGTGACGAAGTCTTGAAGCTGTGGAGATAATCGAAAGAGAGGTCTTGTAGAGATTCCATTCTTGCACGTCAGAGCGTTGTTATGCTGCTGAAGTGCTTGGAGAATGATTGTGGTGCTTTGTAATTGATTTTGGAGTTAATCGGATCGGTCTCTCTATTGGAGTGGACCCGGAGACGTAGTCACGTTTGTGACGAACTCCGTAATCAAACACTATTTGCACTTCTCTTCTTCTCTCTCTTTCTTTCTCTCATTTCCTTCCTTTCTGTCATAATCACCTTGTTATTACTTGTCATTTTAATTATTTCCATAAGTTAATTTTGATATTATTAACCTGGAATAATCATTGTAAAAGTTAAGCATTTAAATACTGCAATCTAGTCTAGATCCTATACAGATCAATGAAACCTTGCCATGAGCCCAACTCAAAAAATAATTATTTTCGACCAACCTCTTGAGGGGACAACCTAACATTATATTATCCTTCTACTAACTGCTGGGGCACAGTGGGGCATATGATTTTTTTAATTATGATCTTAAAACATTAAATTATTTGAAATAAAGCAACTAGTACTTTGTTTCAAAGAGGGGCAAAATGTAGACATGTAAAAATGACCTAATGCATATCACA
This sequence comes from Sequoiadendron giganteum, assembly GCA_007115665.2. Lineage (NCBI taxonomy): Eukaryota > Viridiplantae > Streptophyta > Pinopsida > Cupressales > Cupressaceae > Sequoiadendron > Sequoiadendron giganteum. Next base: position 402,508,301 of record CM021108.1, read on the forward strand.
CATCTTGAATGACATTTTTCATCATCAACATCATTATCACTAATATCATTGCATTTCACATCATTTACATCAAAGACCATTTTTTCCTCCATTAATTGAATAATCTTTAAATTATTTAATTAATCCACCATTTTATCATTAATCTAACTTTTATTCCTCTTGATTAATTAAATAACACAAGTAACTTAATCATGTCACTAATATACCCAATTATCCTAAATCAATTAAATTATTATTACTTAATAATTTAATTAAATCTCTTTCCCCTTTCTAAACGTGAATAATTGAATTAATTATTCAACATCACTCAACATAGTCAACAAATAAATACAACTTTATTTGTTAAATTCAAACATGACTTGCACATTTAACTCAAAATATTAATTAATTATTCAATTAATTATCCTCACCCAACTTTTGTGATTGAGAAAATCATTACCACTGATTTCTCACTCTAAATAGTTGACTAACTCATCTATTCTTCAATCCCACTAACCACTCAATCTATTTCTTCAATCCCACTAACTACTCAACTTGATTCCTTCAATCACACAAATTATGCAATCTAAATCCACTAATATTTCCAATCTATTTCCTCTCAACAATCCTCAACCGTTGATCAGGATCTTTTACTATGAAATCTTGATTATTCATCTCGAAATAGGAAATCTATAAAACAATCTTCTACCCTCTCACAAATCATCTTTAATTTACATAACTAATTCTTGATCACATTAAAAATTATTGGCATCATATTCTAGCTCACCATTATCAACACGAATCGAAGCTTTTGCAATATCAACAATGGAGGCTTTGAATTGAATCAAGCAATCTGACATCCAAATGTCAATACAAACACAACTCTAACATGGGATGGTATAGCTTTTAAGGTTTTGAATTCAATTTATATTATCTTTAGGATTACATTGTTTGATTTCGTTATTTTAGAGCTTCATTTCATGAGTATGGGTTTGGGGATTTTATCTTGTTTGAATTAAGTTTGTTTAATTCGTTGTTGTGTTTTCATATTGCTTTATTCCCCCCTTACGAAAAATCTATTAGAATGATTTATCATGAAAGCAAATAACAAAAACAAAACCAAATCAACACCATACATAAATAAACACTAGATTTACGTGGAAAAACCAAGATGGAAAAAACAACGGTGAGGATTAGCTCACAATATAAAGTAATATCAACACTAAATACAATAGGGCTCATTGCCCAGAAGAAAGGAAGGCTCATTACCAAAATAGAAAAGAAGATAGAGAAAATCATTACAATGAGAAACCCACCACAACATCACCAACACCTTCAAAATGTTTTTGAAGAATCCTAGACACCTTCTGCTCACTGCATTCAGTAATCTAACACATGAAAGATCGCATTGCACTGCATAAATTCACACCCTACAACTTTTCACTTTGCATCATTCACATCTCTCACATCTATCTCAACATCCCTCAACATCTCAACTCATATTTATACCATCTTCAACCTTGAACACATTCTCCAAGGTTGGCTATACACCTCAATTATGCAAATTCAAATTAGGTTGGTACCAAAACATTCTTGTGGTGGAAAGGAATGAAGGCAGACCACAACACACCTTAGCTAGGAGCTAAATACACTCATACACACTATAGTGTAGAAAAATTTAATCCCTTACATTTTTTCACTTTTTTGGGCCCTCCTATTTTAAATTGGACTTAATAATGCCTTAATTTAGTGTTTTTAAATGTACCTTATTACATTTACACACTTATTTGGGCCTTCTTAATTAATTGAGCTTAATTATGCCTTAATTCATTTACAAGCCTATTAAATTATATTTTTCGAAAGGGAAACCTGACAATAATTAATGCCTAAACATAACACTTTACATTGAGCAATGTGTGTCCTAGGTTTATTTGCCCATGGGTGAATGGGTCCTCCCTGAACCTTAGGACCTAAATTTAATTAGAGTTTTATTGCAGCAATCAAGATCCATTCACCATGTTAAAGTCTTCTTACGTCATGCATGTTTTTGGAGCTAACATTGTGATGTAGGTTTCATGATCAATTCAAGCATTCAAAGCACTATTTCAAGCAAGATTCAAGTGTCAATATCCACATCCAATTCAACCATCTCATGCAAGTTGCAGACCTCCTAAGATCTCCATTATCAAGGTTTCATTCAAGGGTTTGTTGAGTGGTAACATAGCTTTATTCCTTCTTCGTTCCCTCTTTCATGCATTATTTCAATTAAAGGTTTGATTACCAAAGTGGAGTTTGACCAAGGCAAACCCCTATTCACCCAAAACAAACATTTTGCTCTCTTGTGTGTGTGATTGCAGGTTTAGGTTGAAGAAGACTTGAAGATGTTTTATAGTGCAAGATTTACAAAGTTTACAAAGTTGCAAAAGTTATCAAAATTGTTGTCATCTCATGGAAACTAAGATCTCAAAATCATTTCCGAAATTTTAATTGTAAAACCTAGACAAATTGGAAGATTCATATCTATATCAGAGGCTCCTAAAAGCTATAGAAAAACCCTGCACTTGGATCCATTCACCCATGGGAGAATGAGTCTCATATTTGCTTCCAAAAAGCACTTTTGGTGATTGGTAAACATCATTCTGCCCTTCTTAGATTTCCAATTTTCTTTTTGGTTTCGCTTATTTTTAGTTTAATATTGTTGTTTCAAGTGTTAGATTGCATTTTGGTGTTGATTTTCTATTTTTAGTTTTTCTCCCCAAAGTGTCATTTGACCTTGACCCCCACCTTCAAGCATAAGGAAATTTGTAGATTCCCACTTCGACTTGATTCACCTAAGGGTTGATAATTAATTCATTGCGTGGATCTCATTTCCTAATGAAATAAAGGAAAATAGGTCTATTTATTATAATTTTTGTGAACCCCCTTTTCAAAACCCCTAAAACCCTATTTTTTGTTGTTTCATTCTGGTGAACCCAACTTTTGAGCATCATACCTTGCTGATTTGGAGTCCATTTTCAGCCTTAGATCTAGATTTTGCATTCATTTGCATTGCATTGATTTGCATCTCATTTAAGGTTGTTTACTTGCATTAGTTTGCATCTTATGTAGGGTTTTAGGTTTGCATTTTTGTATCCTTTAAAATCTAGAAAATTCAAAAATATCAGTCATTTTGCATAGTATTTACATAACATTGCATCATCATTCATTTACATTTGAAAATTGAATCAAAATTGCATCTCAAATTAGGTCTTTTTGTTTGTCATTCAACACTATTTTGCACTTGCATTTAGACTTCATTTTATAGAAATTTGAAATTGTAACTCGGTGTTTGAAACTAGAATCCGAAAACCATAAAAATAATCTCAAAAACTTACAAATTAATTTTTAAAAACCTTGAAGTGAGACCCATTCACCCATGGGCGAATGAGTCCCTGATCAAGGATTTTTCTGAAATTCTAAGCATTAAAATCATTATTTCTGCATTCTTTGTTTCCATATTTAGTCTATTGTTTCAATTTTTTAAATTTCTATTATCTGAAATTATTCATATTTATCAAATTTAGTGTATTATTTGAGTTCAAATTTGCATCTAAAAGACATCATTTTTAGGTTTTTACATAGCATAAACAAAAATTTATCTTGCTTAAAATATGAAATCTCTTTACATTTTAATTCATTCTTTCATAATGAACATGTGCATTGGTAATCTATGGAAGTCTTTAGCATCTTTAGTTGATGTATCAAGTTGTGTTTTTTGTAATCATCCTAATGCAATAGAACCTGATCATGCTCAACCAACCCCTAATGAATGTCCTCATGAAGTTGACATCTTAGGTAAAGATGATGAAAGCATGCATAATTTCATACATAATTGCCTTAACAGCCTTGAAAATAATGCATCATTTTAGCCTTCCATGCAACAACCAACTCCTCCTACTATTTAACCATTAAAGATGTTTGTTATTTTACATCTTGAGATTGAATCACAAACCAAGCCTAAACCTCTAACAATGAGTGAACCTAGTTCCTCTAACCAAGTGCATACCAATCCATCTTACGTTAATAAAGTCACCAACACACCCATCAACCTAGAAGAGAGTTATGGCCAAGGCTTAAGATCTTAGCTAAACAAGGATGTGACACAATAAATAAGCATGTGATTAATAAGTTGTTAGAACAAATCCTGATCAAAGATACTAAAGGACTAGGATATCAAGATCCTTCTCCCTCTATACCTTCTAAGGAAACAAGTGTCCTCCGTCATAATGAACAAATCCCTCAAAAGGATGATAGGATGATTTTAGTTTCTTCTCCTTCGAATCCACCTCAAAAATATCCTCAAACAAGTAAGAAATCTAAACCTTATAAAGTCAAAAAGTTGAAATTTCTACATTACTAAAATAGAAATTGAACAACAAATGGAGGAACTTCATTTAGGATGGATTAAATTGCCACTTCCTAGTAGAAGCAATAAGCCTAAGACCATGAATTATTATGCATATCATAGAACTCTCAGGCATATTACTAATGAGTGTTGTGCTTTAAAGAAGATTCTTCATGAATATGGACTCACAAATACAATCCCTTAAATCATGCACTTTGCTCCTTGCCATGTGATAGTTGTACGATCATAGCATACTCATTATTACATTTTTTAGATTCATTGCAAATCATTTTATATCTTGCAAGGATCTCATTCTTACCACTTATCTCAGCTCATCCTTGTCTTGCACTTAGTGGGGGCAAGGAGTTAGATAGCCTTGTCCTAGTTTGGTGCTTGATGTTGTCCCTTTTTGCCCACATTCCACATACTATGAACAAGATTGGGATGTAGATGACCCACTATAGGTTGACTCGCATGTGCCTTACTAATCTTTATTTTATTTTATTTTTCATGTTCTTTGTGTGATTTCATGCGCATAATGTGATCCCTCATATCATTATATTTGATGTATCCTCATGTCCATTCCTCTATTTGTACCTACATTCTTCTATTTGTTGTAACCATTTATCTTTTATTTTGTCTTGTGTTTTCCTTTTGGGGATGACACAAGGTGTTGAGACATTTAGGTCTTTTCCATGTTGACCCAAAACCTTTTCTTTGTTTTCGCTCTCTATGTGTCATTCTTCCTATTCCATGAGTTATTTGGGGAATGATGATATTTCTGAGCTCTATTATAGCAAAAAAATACGTTGACCCATAATCCATAGATCCTTTATGTGATTTTGGGATTTCATTTTGGGGGAAACCCTTTCCTTTTTATGACATAGCTTCATTTGGAAACCTATGACTTGGCATAGGGCTTTCCAAATAAGCTCTCATGTCTTCTTTATTGTTAGCATTTATCATTTGCTAATTTAAAGTAATTTCTCATAGCATGGTGTTAGCAATTTATTTAAAGTGGGGGAATACATTGGAATTATCATTTTGGAGATCTTGGACTATTCCTCATGTTTAGTTGTGAGGTCTTCTTACTTCTTGTGATGTGTTTTCTTCTTGGCGGTGTCATTGGGTTTGATGTCCTCTAAGAGTGTGACATTTCTTGGTATAGGAATTTCATCTTAGTGGTGATGCTATGCATTGCATACCCTAAATTGTGAATCTTTTATCCTAGACTTGTGCTCTCTTGAAGACATTAGGAATGATGTTCCCTAAGAGGAGACATTACATGAACTAAGAAAAACCTGTCTGGACATGTCTTTTCCTATTTTCATTTTATTCATAAGTGTTTAGCATAACACAACTTTCTAACCTTACGAAGCTCTAAATTACAACCCTTTTTCATGGCCACCAAGCATAACAAACTTTACTTTCTTGTGGTGCCTTGTTTGTTCATAAGTGTTTAGCATAATGTATCTGTGTGAGTGAAAAATGAGTGAAATAATTAGCTAAACAAAACACACATCAATGAAATGTATTATATCTAATTAAAGAAAAATAATAAACCAAACTATTGTAACCATTCATTCGAAATCATTCCATTGTCCTCTATTCTTGGTGATCTCTCAATCCATGCTCTTAGAATTATGTTTTGTACATGAATCTACGAAATGACAACCTATGAAGCGAGATGCTATATGAAAATGCACAGCTATATGCCTACATCTACATGTTTTTGGTATTTTTTTGATTGAAATGCTAAATGCTTCAAGATTATGATGCTGATGTGTTCAAATGATACTAAGATGATTGTGATGAAAGATGCAATTCTAAATAAAATGAAGTAAAATGATGCAACAAGCTAAGATGTTAATACTAAAAATGCCATGATAATGTAACTATGGACTAAAATGCTAAATACTAACTACAATGCTCTCCAAATGCTTTCAAATTGCACTAAGATTTCTGCAGCATAAGTTTGTAATCCAGTTCTCTATATGAAAAGCTGTAGAAATGCCTTCTATTTATAGATTTTTCCAAGCTTGGGCTAAGGTGGCAAAGATGGATGGTTGAGATCGTGATCCTAAGGCATTGACGATGGAGCACAAAGAGGTTAGAGGAATTCATGGAGGCTGCTCCATTTGAAAGAGCAAATTCCAAGTGTCCAAGAGCATCATTTGAAAGAAGGAGCCATGTGTCTCCCAGGAAATTAGGAGGTTGAGAGGTTGGAGAGAATATTCCCAATTTAAAAATTAGAAATAAATGAAATTATGTGACATGTGATGAGGTGGAGGATGAGTTGGAGGTGGTTAGAAGATTATGGAGAAATGTGCTAAATTTGAATTAAAAATTCAAATTTAAATGGAGGGAAATCAACTAAATGACAAATTATTTAAATTTGTGCATTTAATTAATTTAAGAGGAAAGCAATTTTTGAAAAAGAGGAATTAAGGTAATGAACCATATAAATAAATTTATCAATTTATTCATATTAGTAGAAGAATTAGAATTCATTAATTAAATACCGAATATTTAATTAATTGTGCTCCAGACCATTTTTATGTGCATATATTTTTCCCCTCTTTGAAGTGATGTGTGCAGATGCATTGCTTCAAAGAATTTTTTTTCAAACCAGGATGATAAAAATTTTGACATTCCCCAGATGCTGATTTTTGCAATGATGATGAATGGATGCCCCCTCGAGAGATAAATTAGGGATTTTTGAATTTTTTGAATTTTTTGAATTTTTTGATGATTAAATGATTTTCAATGATATTCAAATGATCTTAGAATTTGATGATAGTGACCTGATTTATCTCTTGAAAAATGATGATAGTCTTGCCACATTGCTGATTAATTGATTAAATAAGGCCCATTTTGAAAAATTAAATAAATGCCACCAAAATTACCCCTTTAATTACCCCTTAAAAGGTCAAAATGGGTGAAAAGAAGCTCATTGTAACTTTGCATTGTGAGAACTGAGAGAGTGAAGAGAGCCAATATGGACAGGATTTTGTGCCACACCCATAGATTCGAGCGAGTTCGCCACCACCAGCATCCAACCGCATACAGACCTCAAGTACGTACCCTGAGAACCACCTTTTTTCAATTTTGAATTCAAATTTTCTCGCTTTTTTGCATTTTTTAAAAATTTGCTTTTAGACATGTTTATCGCATAGGGATAGAAAATTAGCGCATAGGGTACCCGATATAGCGCATAGGAGGACTGAAATAGTGCATAGGGTTAACGTTTAGGCCTTAAAATAGTTTAGTGCATCTAGTAACCACTTTAGCACAATAGGTTGCTGAAAAAGCGCATAGGGATTCTAGTTTATAGAGAGAATAGAGTAGCACATAAGGTAGTTCATTTAGCGCATATAGGAAATGGTGCATCAGGACCCTTTTTCGGTGCATGGAGTTTGTTCTTCAGTGCATCCAGGAACTAGCACATAGAAAGCCTATTATAGCGCATATGGTAAATTTTCTAGCGCATCTGGTAGATTAGCGCATATAAACCCTATTTTAGCGCATTGAGCCAAAAATAATGGTTTTGAATGATTCCTCCTAGTTTTTGATGGTTGATGATCATGTCAACCAATGATAGGCTGATGTTGATTGATAGGTTGATGATCATCCTCATGATAGGCGAGGATCGATAATAGGATAGATAAGGATGATTGATTGATTGACCTCATGACCAATGAGGGTCAAAGATAGGTTGATTGATGTTGATCGATCCCATGACAAATGAGAGTCGATGATAGGATAGGTGCTCCTCGAGATTTGATTAAAATCTCACGTGAGCTGATTTGATTGATTGAGATGTTGATTGATAGGTTAACTTGATCGATGTGCTGACTTGATATGTTGATTTGATCATAGGAGGGTGGCTTAGGAGTGCTACAGGTTCGAGAGTGCTTTCCTTGGACATGGGACATGATCCCACAGCTAACCCCGACTGATTTAGCTATTATTGACCAGTACAGATTGACTTCATCGATTGACATGCCCCTGTATCAGATTAACCGGGGGCTATTGATAGCACTTGCAGAGTGGTGGCATAGCGACCACAACACCTTCCATTTGGTGACTGGTGAGATTACAATGACCCCCAATGATGTCTATCAAATTTTATGGATACCAATCTGGGTGATCTGGTGATCTACAACCATGAGGAGCAGGGAGGGACTGACTCTATTTGACAGATTTTCCATGATGATCAGCTCGATGGATACGAGATTTCCTGGCGGGATTTGATCGCTACCCATCAGCCCTTTCCATGTTTTCTAGCAGGATTTATTGGTGGTTTTCTCTGCCTTGAACGTAGGTTGAAAGGCTTCTTAGTTGGCTGGGGTCAAGTTTTGGAGGGCATGATTTCCCATGAGACCATATATGCTTGGGGTTCGTGCATGCTTGCACACTTGTACCATGATTTGCATCAGGTTGTGTATCTTGGACCTAGCAGTCTTGCAGTAGGATGCACATTGTTATAGCTCTGGGCCTAGGAGCATATTTCAGTGACACAACCAGTGGCAGGGAGGGCTCGACCAATAGGGAGACCCTATGTTTTTAGGTATACAGGGTCACTTGTCCAGCATAAGTTGGGTAAGTTAGAGTATTGGCACAGAGTCCTGGATGACATGGACATAGTGATATGACATCTGTACCTTGACTGTGAGGTATGGGTAGAGGATGATGCAGAGATTCCCTATGTATTTAGTATGAGATACCTGATCGACAAGGCTCCATACATTATTGAGAGATTTCTCCTGGGCCGAGTATACAGGCAGTACAGTAGAGTACAGGGTATGCTGTAGGGAGTGGCACATTATACTAGATGGAGACAAGACATTCTAGAGTGGGGGTCTGCATTAGACTATGATGTTGCTTGTGTCGAGTACTATAGTTTGTAGCTAGTATTATGATAGTACCATTGAGAGGTTATTGATGCATAGATGACAACAGACTATACAAAGCACTTTTATACACATTTGTTCCCTCGGATATCGAGTCCTGATGAGCCAACAACCATTTTGGATGTTGGGAGGAGGGTAGGGTAGGTAGTACAGAGGAGGGGAGATGGAGGAGAGGAGGAGGAGGCAAAGGAGGAGGGGGATGATGGTGGTGATGATGGGGGAGATGGTGGCAGAGATGGTGGAGGCGGAGGGGGTGGAAGAGAGGTGCCAAATTTTGGGGCAGTACCTCGAAGGAGGAGGTCAACACCTAGCAGACAACAACCAGTTATACTCACATGCCCTCCCAGAGGCAATAGACACATATCATCAGATTGCAGGTACAGGTTCAGACCTTGCAGGGGTAGGTGCAGGCACTATAAACACAGTTAGCTCAGGCCCAGGCGCAGCTACAGATGCAGGCTCAGGTTCAAATGATAAAGATGCAGGCCTAGATTGCCACCTTGGCATCTAAGAGGGATGGCGCACAACGAAAAGGAGAGCAAGCAGTGGCTAGGCTGATAGGCTATAGACAACGACTGAGGGAGCTGACACAGGTGATCTGGTCTGAGAGCTTCGAGAGTTTTCCAAGGAGGCAGAATACTACATAGGCTGATATTATGAGGCAGTTCTAGCGGAGGAGAGAGTGAGATATTCTCGGTCCTGATTTGGTTGGAGTCAGTCTAGGACCACCAGTAGGGGCGTTACGCAACCACTCCTAGGGGGCCCACCAGGAAAAGTTCCACTGGGCGGAGGTCCAGGAGTAGGGCCATCAAGGGCAAGAGGTGTTGGAGGGTCAGAGAAGCCTATGACCTCCAAGGGCAGTACCACAGGATCTCGAGGTCATGCTTGATATATTGTATATTGGTTTAGAGACCCGAATTTGCCACATTTTTGTATCATCTCTCATTTCTTGATATCATTCTACACTTTGACATTATTATTTTGAGGTTATATATGATATGCAGCGGTGAGTTAGTGATCTATATGTTGTTTGTGCTTTCATTATGGATACATTTATTTTCATTTTCTATATGTTATGCAATATTCTATGTGATTATGTCATGTTTTATGTATGGATGCATTAATGAGATGATGATGTTATGCTTCTATGTGTTGATGAATGATAAATTTATGATGATACATGAGATGGATGTAGTTATGCAAATGAAATGAGATGCATTGTATTTTTGTATTTTTCACATGATTATATCGATGATATGGATGGATAAATGAATGCAAAATATTTTATTATGGAATGCAAATACATGATTAAATGCATGGATACGAATGATTTAATAAATGCATGCATGGTTTATGAATTCTAAATGTATGAATGTCTTTTGGATATGATGCACGTAAATGATAATGCATGGATGTATAATGAATAACAATGTATGAATGTATGACAATGTTTTATTTTTGGATTTTTCATGATGCAAATATGTGTACCGACATGGATGGATGGATGATGATGGATGCATGATGAATGAGTTAGGATAAGTGCTTTCTTTTGTATTTTTTTTGATGCAAATATGTGACATAGATGTATGGATGCAAATGAATTATGATGATGCATGGATTGTGATGTTATTATGGTAATTGTTATGATGAGCGTTTATATGAATGATTCATGTATGAATGAATTTATTATGACTCCGATGTTGATAATGAATTAGTGAATGAGGTTATTATTATGGATAATGCTTTATTTTTGTGGTTACACAATGCAATGCAAATGTGTGATGAATGCATTATGGGTTATGTAATGGAAATGATAAGTGTAAATGCATAATATGATAAGTGTATAATATGATAATGATGGATGTATGTATAGATGGATGTATGATAATGCTTTCTAATGATATGATATGGAAATGCAAATGCAAACAAATGGTTTTTTTTTGTTATGTCAAGTGTACTCAATCTTTTAGAGAGAGATAACATCATGTTGAGAGTTTCCAGCTTTGGAAAAATCTATAATGCAAATGCAAAACTAATATGAATGAAATCCTATCTATGCAATGTTGTCATCTAATTCATTGTGCTTAGTATCATCATTGAGTGTTTTATTATGTTGAAAATTGGTACAAACATTGATGGTATAATTAGACCATGATGACCTGAGTACAACTTCCATACAACTTCCGTTGAGATTTGATAGTATAAGATAATACAAGCATCTAGGTATAATTGGACTGAGATGACCTGAGCATCACTTGTGTAAACAAACAAGAGTTAGTCATTTTCCCATGCAAATTCGGAATGTCATCAATGATACTTTGTAGAGCATGTCCCGCGATAATTTGCACAGTAGTACTTATTGACTCACAGACAACAGACAAAGAAAAATATCATTCTCGATCATAGCCCCTCTAGTTCAAGACATCATCGAGGCACTCCAGAGAAATGATAACAACAATCAAGATAAAACAATTGAACCAACATGCGAAAGTGATCCAACCATGATTCAAAAGATGATCCTCCAATGTGAATTGATTTGGTTTGATGTTTGATTTGATTTTCATGGTTAGAGTGATTGTTGTTTTCACCAAGGTTGCCTTGCTGTTTGCTTGCCTGTTGTTTTAAACACAACGGTTATTTGCCCCCAATGAGTTCAGGATTTTTCCCCTAGTGAGAAACAAACCAAATTTATTATGGATATGTACAATGACAACCAAGCCAAGGTGGGACACGATCGCCGCATCCGAATATGGACATGAAGCTCGTTGTATGATAGGAATGAATGCGTAGTGATAGCAAGAAGTGAATGGTCGACACACACTTAAAATAGATGGAGGAGCCAACCTATCACAAATAACACCTATTTACCATGTTTTCACCATTTGTTTTTATTGCACTTTTTCAGTATTTATGATTTTTTTGCTGTTACCAAGATGCCTGATTGCCAGGTTTTCATCAAGGCAACAATTTTTTGATTTTTCACTTATTTTTTGTATTTTCTTTCTTTTTTGATTTTTTTGTTGTCACCAAGATGCCTATTTGCCAGGTTTTTATTAGGGCAACCATTTTTTCAGGGCTTTTTCTAAATTTTATTGTTTTTTTCAGGATTTTTTCTGATTTTTATGGAGTTTTTCAAGACTTTTAAGCATGCATTGGATGCATTATGTGTAGAATTTCTTCAGATGAATTCTATTCATCGGTTCTTCAAATAGATCCCCCTCTGGTGTAGACAGTTGGTATGCCCCAATCCAAAGACTGAAACAATAACAAAAGTACCTAACCAATTTGGCTCAAATTTTTCTTTATTTTCTCGATCGTGCTGATTACGGGGATTTTCCTTTAGTACTAGATCACCTACTTGAAATGTCCTTGGTTTAACTTTGTGATTGTAACTCCTAGAAATTTTGTGTTGATATACTTTTAGATGATCCACTACAAGCTGACGACATTCATCCAACAATTCCAACTCTTGTAGTCTAGACACTCGATAATCTTCTTATGAAATGAGACCTTTCAAGGACACACAGAGTGATGGTATTTCAACTTTGATAGGAAGGATGACTTCAAATCCATATACAAGGGCATATGGTGTGGCTCATGTGGGTGTACAAATGCTTGTACGATAGGACCACAGAGTAGTGTTTAGCTAGATATGTCAGTCACGTCCAACATCATTGACGATTTTCTTTAAGATTTTCAAGATAGTTTTGTTTAAGGCCTCTGCTTGCCATTTCCTTGGGGGTAATATGACATACAAAACCGATGCTAAATATGGAATCTTTCACAAAGTTCTTGTACGTCATCATTCTTGAAAGGTCTGCCATTGTTAGTGATAATGGATTAAGGGATACCATATCTACAAATGAGGTAGTTTAGGATGAACATTGAGATTTGTTTCCCTGTGATGGCGGTTAGAGGCACAACTTTGACCCACTTGGTAAAGTACTTTGTGGCTGTAATGATGAACTTGTGTCTATAGATGAAGATGGGTGAATTTTACTTACAAGATCCAACCACTACTGACATAACAACCATGTTGATGCGAAGGGTTGCAACTCTTGTGCGGGTGCATGGATAAGATTACCGTGGATCTGGCATTTCTGACATCTTTTGATAAATTGAAAGGATTCTCTCTCCATAGTCGGCCAGTAATACCCCAAACAAAGGAGTTGCAAGGGTTAGACCACTTGAATGAGTGCCATAGATACCTTCATGGACTTCTTGTAAAGCCATTTTAGACTCGTTGCGTTCTAGAAATTGTAAGAGAGTTCCATCAAGACCTCGTCGGTATAGTACATCTGCTATAAGGGTATGGCGAGCAACTTGGCAGATAAAATTTCATTTTTAGTTTCGGGAGAGATCGAGAGGAAGGATATTATCTTTTAGGTAAGTATAAATCTTCTCGTAAATGGAGGTATCAACATCAAATAGGTGGAATTTGAGTTGGGACTCAGGATTGTCATAAGCAGGGGTAAACAGTTGTTCCACCATGAACTCATAACGACTTCATTTTTCTAGAATTTGTAGCAAAGAAGCAATGGTAACCATAGCATCAACAACTTTGTTGTCAATCCTTGGGATTTGAGAAAATTTAATATCAACAAAATATTTCTTGAAGTCATCAATCATCCTTTTATAGGGCATCAATTTTTCATCCTTTGTTTGGTAATCATCGTTGACTTGATTAATGACTAGTTGAGAATCCTTGTAGACTTGCAACTCTATGATTTTCCATTCTACAACGACCTTGATTATGATGATAAGTGTTTCATATTCTGCCATGTTGTTGGTGTAGGGGAACATCAATCGGTATGATTTGAGAATAGTATGGCCATGGGAATGAATAGAATTCTCGCTCCTGATCTGTGTTGAGTATATGAGCCATCAAAATACAATACCCATTGCTTTGTTGTTACTGTTAGGACATCTGCATCTAGAAATTCAATGTGCAAAGGATGATCATCATGAATCGGTGCCTCATCCAATTGGTCGATGATGGCTTGCCCTTTGATTGCTTTTCTGTCAACATATTGGATGTCAAATTCATTGATTATCATTACCCATTTGGCTAATCTTCCTGTCAGGTTTGATTTGCTAAGGAGATATTTTAGTGGGTCTATCTTGGCTATGAGTCTGATGGTGTGAGTCAACATATAGTGCCACAATTGTTGCTTAGTGAACACTACTGCTAAAAAAGCTTTCTCAATGGATGTATAGTTGATTTCATAACCATTTAGAGTTCTACTGATATAATAGATTGCTCTTTCCTTTCCTATTGAATCTTCTTGTGCCAACAAAGCTCCCAATGATCGATTAGTTGTGGCTATGTACAATAAGAGAGGATTTCCTTCTGATGGTGGTGCTAAGATAGGTGGACTCATTAGGCATTGCTTTAGTTGATTGAAAGTAGCCTCACATTTCTCATACCATCGAAAGGAAATATTCTTGTGCAACAAGTGGGAAAAGGGATGGGTCTTGTCAGCCAGTTGATTGAATGGAATCTGCCTTGAAGGGACCTTAATTGACTGATATTCTTCGGAGGTGGCATTTCCATGATATCTTTCATTTTTGCAGGGTCTACCTCAATAGCTTTTTCTAACACTATGTATCCCAATAGTTTTGCCGATGTTACCCCAAACACACATTTCTTTGGATTCAAGCGGACATTGAACTTCTCTAGTTGGATGAAGAGTTTGTCTAGTATCTCCAAATGTCCTTCTCTAGTGAAAGATTTTTCCAATAATTCATCCACATAATCTTCCATGAAGGTATGCATCATATCATGAAAGATGGTTGTTATGGCTCTCTGATATGTGGCCCCTGCAGTTTTCAACCCGAAGTGCATGACATTCCAGCAGAAGGTGCCCCAAGGGCAAGTGAAAGTTGTTTTATCCTGATCTTCAGGTGCTATCTTGATCTGATTATAGCCGGAAAAGCCATCCATGAGTGACAACATGCCATGACCTGCTGTTAAGTCTACAATGATATCATTATTGGGAAAGGGAAAATCATCTTTCGGGCAAGCCTTGTTGAGGTCTTTGAAGTCTATACAAACCCGTATGCTGCCATCAAGATTTTAAATAGGTCTAATGAATCCATTCTCAATGGGTCTAATGAATCCTACATCCAATAATTTCTACAGTTCTACCTTCACCAATAAGGCAATGTGGGGATGCATTTTTCTCAACTTTTGCTTAACTGGTTTGACTCTTGAAGGAAGAGATAAGTGGTGCATGATGAGATCTGGGTCTATCCCTAACATGTTGGCATATGACCAGGAAAAGTTGACTTGCCGGTCCTCAAAGAACTTGACAAAGTTGGGCTTCTCTTATTCTGTCAATGATTCTAGATATGGAGAGTTTTCACTACTTCTGCATTGCCAATATTGATAGACTGTGTTGGATTGATCAGGACTTTGGATCTTTCTTGGAAGTGCTCTGGGAGGGTGTCAAATTTCCCATCCTTTGGCACCTCGGAGAGGTTTTCACCATCGAATACACTCTTTATTTTTATTTTCTCTTGATCTGATACTGCCATGGAGTGGTTTTGACCATCAGATCCTTCATATTTTTTAAATCATTTTGTAGCTGGGAAATTTGGCACTCCCATGTCTGGAAGTTTCGTTACGATGTTCACTAGTGGAACCTATTTCAGGATTAACAACATAGATGAAGTTGGTTATGGCCTCATCGTTTGAAAAGATGGGAATATCTACAATTTCAATTGCTCCCAATCTATAAGTTCAGGATGTACCAATGGTAGGGAATTGTCTGGTGGGTTCAGGTCAGAGGTCGTAAGGGTCCTAAAGGAAACATTTTCATCTAACAATACTATGGCAAGGTCAAGGTCTATGAGGTTACTCTCTTTCGAGTGATCCCTCTCGCTAGGAGTTTGATTGTCTTTGCTTGAACCATTGATACTTTGCAATCCTAATTCAAGTGGTCTTAACTCTGAGCTTTGTCCCTCCTCGAGTGTAGGGGTATAATTGTGTATCACATCAATGTCCTTATCATGAAAGGACTCTTCGAATAGTGAATCCCACTCATAGTCTTTGGAATCAATTTCATAGTGATCACTTGCTTGGAGCTGTAGGATCCGTTCAACAAAATTTTGTTTTTGGTCCTCCTTAGTTTCTTCATCCTCTTGATGCTCTTTATATTCCAATCTTGTTTTGTCTTTTGGATTTGTTATAATGGGTTGGATGGGTTCTACAATACCTTCTTTCCTTTTTTCAATAGGTCCTTGTCCCTCATATCCCATTTTTTCCAAGATTGAGAATCCTTTGCCATACTGTGTGGTTTGGACATTAGCCATTGTAGAGCCAATTCAAAATATCTTTGTCATCAGATTCCTCTGCTTGAGTGCTTGCTTTTATGAATCATCCATAAAAAAGGGTGACCGGTTGTGAGGATGATTGTGATGAGGTTGATGGTTGACCATGGGGTTTTGGTGAAATTAACTGCGAGAGGCAGAGGGATTGTTCATTGGAGTATTCACCCACACCTTTGTCTTTGATTTGGAATTTCTTCTCAAACTGTTTGGCCAAAGTATTAAGCTGGGCTTCAGGATTGGTAGATGCAGAGGGGATAGGTTCTTCCTTTTTCTCGAGCTGCTTGGATGAGGAACTCGGCTGGCTTTCCTCATTGGAGGATGTGGCTAGCAATTTTGAGAAGGGATTGGCTTGACTTAAATTATTGGGGATGTCAGAGGTGGAATCAGAGCTTCTCGATTATGAGGTACAAATAGATCTTGGACTGCCTTAAGGGTATTGTAATGTTGGGGACTATTTGAATCAACAAGAATGATAATTTCTTGCCCATTGCAAGGAAACTTCAAATACTGATGGTATGTTGAAGGGACAACCTACATTTCATGAATCCAAGGATGAACCAAGGGTATATTATAGGTCAAATCTTTATCTAAAACTTGGAAAACCATATCCTTTTGAATTGGCCCTACCTAAATTGGTAGTACAATTAATCCCTTTGAATCTCTTTGTTCATCATCATATGCTTTGAAGGTGATCTTTTTCCTTGCATCTATTGCATTTTTAGAGAACCCTATTGCACGAACAAGTTTCAAAGTTCATATATTAAGACCATCTCCTCCATCTATTAGAACGCGCTTGACACGACTTTTACGGATTAGGACCTCGATATGGAGTGTTGTATTATGAGGGTGGGTGAGGGATACACCATCATTTTCTGAAAAGGATAAGAAATGGGGTACAAATAGATGTCCCACCATGGCTTGGAAAGTGTAGACTTCCAAATTATTTGGTATCGTTGTATTGACTAGGGATTTTTCCAAGAACTCTTTGTGAGCAGGTGAGATTTTGAGCTCCAATATTGATATTTGTGTGGGGATATTTTGGAGTTGATCGACAATGTTATATTGATGAGATGGAGCAGCAGGTTCTTTGGAAGTGCTACCTTTTAAAACATATTTGGTTTGTACCCTTGTAGTTACATTTATGGGTACACTATCTTGTTTTCACTTGATCTTGATTATATTAATTTGATTATCTATTGCAACCATGTCTTGTTGGATATTATGAACTTGATTAGAAGGAATGTTGGTGTCATTGATTGGGTGGTTGGTTGCAATAAGGTCTGGTGTGTTATTGATCTCAATGTCATTTGTGTGTTCTTCAACAACTGAAATATGATAAATGGTAGTGTCATGAACATAGTTAACACTCTTTCCTTTGTCGTTCGTGGTAGAAGATTCCCCTTTGTCGTAATTGGGTAAGGGGTTCTTGAATACCCCATGATCAGTGTTTGTTTGGGGTTCTTCTATTTGTATGATCTTATTGTCAATCAAATCTTGTATTTTGTGTTTCAATTGCATGCAACTATTGGTTAGGTGACCTTTTCATCAATGAAATTCACAAAAATGGGCCTCATTACACCATGATGATTTTACCTTGGGTTCAAAACCTCGGGTGTCAAGTAGAGTGATAAGATTTTTCATAATAAATTCTTTCAACATGAATTCATATGATTGACCCAAAGGTGTAAACTTTTTGCAGTTATTCATTGTTTGGTATGGCAGGGTCCTGGATGTTGTGTTGCTTTGATTGTTTTGAGTATTTCCTTAGTTGGTATTTTGGTTGTTGCTTTGGTTGGTATTCGAGGTGCTTCCTGACAAATTGAAGACTGGTTTAGCATTATGCATTTCAACTGAAGTATCATTGCCATTATTTTTGTAGTTTTGCCAAATCTTTGGGTTGTCATTGTTTGGGGGATTAGATGAATTTTTTTTCGTTATAAATTTTCAATATTCCTCGTTTGACCAAAGCTTCTTCAATTTTGATCCCATTTTCGATCAATTTTTCAAAAGTTGGAGGACATTGTAATTCAAGCCTATAGCTCATGTCGTCATTTAAATTGTCAATGAATACCTCTATCTTCTCTTTTTCTGGTATGGGATGGGGTTATCTTGTGAATAATCTTCTCCACCTTTGTAAAATACTAGGAATGATTCCCCCTTCTTTTGTTTGACGCTGCAAAGGTCTTTCATCGTGATTTCATGTTGGATGTTATATGAATATTGGGTGATAAATTTATTGACTAATTCCTCAAAAGATTTGATTCCTGGCGGTAATTGTGAGAACCATTGCATGCACTGTCCTCCCAAACTACATGGGAATAATCTCATCAAGTAAGTGTCTTCATGGGAAAATTCAAGGCTCATAGTTCTAAATTCCCTTATGTGATCGATGGGATCTGTTTTTCCATTATACTTATCGAATTTAGGGAATTCAAAATATTTGGGGAATGGTATCATGCTGACACTTTGATCAAAGGGCTAGGGACATATATCTCGTATCGTGTATCTCTTAGCCATGTTTTGAACTTTTTGTTGGAGGGTTTGTATTTTTTGTGTTAAGGTAGCCATGGGATCATTAGTTTTTGCTTTGTTGCTTGTTTCAATTTGTGTTTCTATTTCTGTCTTCTTAGGATTTTTTTGCAATTTTGTGATATCAAAATCCTCGGGTAGTTTGACTCCTTTGTCTGCTAACATCAAAAGGTATTTCTCACCCTCCTTTTCAAAGATCCTCTCCATGAATTTATGAAAATTAGGGTCTTGCTGGGCTTGTTCTATGGTTTCATTTGTTATTTCCTTGACCTCATCTTGACGAATTTTGAAAAAAGGATTTTCCTCTCTTTCAACCATGGTATTTTGGTTTTCGATTTCTTTTTGTGCAAGTTTTTGCTTTTGCAATCTCATTAAAATGGGCATACAACTGACTAGAAGGTTCTAAGCGTTTGATTAAAGTTTGGGGAGTGCCAAAATGATTGGTTTAAATATGATTAAGCAAGCTCTATTTCAGGATAAAGGATGAATCCTAATGAAGGATTATAAATCTTGATGGTGAAACACAAATGCTAAATCAGAGATAGGTATGGTGGGGAGGCACTTTTGGGTTTTTGACCAAAGTTTAGATGAGGGATTTTCAATTGAAAATGTTGGTTTTGACAAGTTAAAAGCAAATTTAGGACAAGGAAAGGATGTTGTTTGAGAAGGAATCTTTAATAAATTGGTGTTAATTGGCAGAGGGGAGGTCAAATTTAGCTTTCTGTTTCAATTTTATCGAATACGCTAAAATAGTGCCTAGATGCGTTGTAACTCAGATGTACTAGGTAATGGTATAGATGTGCTAAAAGATGACTGGTATGCACTAGAATAGGCGATGGATGTACCAAAATAGTAAATGAATGCACTGCAGGATTACACAGATGCGCTATAACAGAGGATTAATGCGCTAAAATAGCAAATGTATGCACTGCATTATGATAGGGATTTTCTCTAACAACAGATGGATGCGCTAAAATATGCAAGGTATGCGCTAGGGCAGTCAATGGATGCGTTGCTCTAGAAAATGCTTTCTGGTTTTTGATAGTTTTGATTGAGTTTCTAATTTTCCTTGGAGGGAAATCTGATTGTTTGATTGGATTTTCTTTTGAATCAATGATTGGACAATTTTGTGTGATATTTGCTTGAATTTTTGTTTAAAAACACATAGGTAAAAATACATCAAACAAGCACAATCCTAGGATGTTTAAGATAATATCTACTGAATTCCCACTTGGATTGCTCCAGTTGTGCTTACTTTTGGTGAATGATTAGAGGCTTGACCACACTGGCTCCCCCTTGCATTGCACTCACTTCTCGGATCAGCCAAGCTTTAGTCCTCATGAATCTCCCATGACAAACTTCTCATTTCTACCAAAAGCAACAAGAATGTGGGACGAGTCCAGAATGATCGTTCTTGCACCAGTAAATAGAAAGGAATTTTTGGCTTACTACAACAAAGGGTTTTAGTAGGGTCATTCCATTCATGGGGGATCATCCATATGACAAGAGACCATTGCTACCTTTCTTGTCAGAATAATCCTCATGATACTTGAAATTTCCTCAAGTACCCACATTTATATCTCGAGTGGAAGTCGCTTGGCTTTAGCGTGTTCCCGATTGGGTTGTTCCCTTGGGGTGATTACCTCTTGTCCCACCAAGGTAGGCCCTCTAAGGATTTAAAAGAAATAAAAAAAGTGGGTCTGGCTTTTTGATCACCCAGTTAAGGGGAGAGCATACACGCCTACCACTCCACAAACACAACAAGCATGGTGTTCAATTATCCTTCTAAAAAAACTTTGTTCCTAACTTAACCAAAATAAATAACAATAAAATCTAGCCCCTAAAAATAATCATTAGTAGTTTCAGTTCATTGTTCTTTGACAACATTCTTGTGGTTTTAGTAGAGTTTCTAATAGCGTGAAGAATTCTTGCAAAACATAGAAAAATAGATTAGTTCTCAGGATTATAACTTTTTGGAAAATAAAATAGATGCATGATAATAGTAAACATATGCGCTACCAAATCACACAGATGTACTAAAATATGCTACGCATGCGCTAAAACAGTCTATGCATGCGCTAAAAGAAACTATGCATGCACCATAAAACTCCCTGTATACGCTAAATAATAAGAGAGATGCGTTGAAAAATTCCATGGATGCGCCAAAACAACAGATAGATGCACCAGGGAATGTTTCGTATGCGCCAACAGAACTCATGATCATGCCAAAACTCCACACGTCTGAACCTATAAACACACTTTTCCAGAAAATATTAAAAAACAAAGGGGCTAGGCCCCATGGTGGGCGCCAATTTATGTGTGAGTGAAAAATGAGTGAAATAGTTAGCTAAACAAAACACACATCAATGAAATGTATTACATCTAGTGAAAGAGAAATAATAAACCAAACTATTGTAACCCTTCATTCAAAATCATTCCATTGTCCTCTATTCTTGGTGTTCTCTAAATTCATGCTCTCAGAATTATGTTTTGTACATGAATCTACGAAATGGCAACCTAAGAAACAAGATGCTATATGAAAATGCACAACTATATGCCTACATCTACATGTTTTTGGTATTTTATTGATTGAAATGCTAAATGCTCTAAGATTATGATGTTGTGTTCAAATGACACTAAGATGATTATGATGAAAGATGCAATTCTAAATAAAATGAAGTAAAATGATGCAATACGCTAAGATGTTAATACTAAAAATGCCATGATAATGTAGCTATGGACTAAAATGCTAAATACTGACTACAATTCTCTCCAAATGCTTTCAAATTGCACTAAGATTTTTGTAGCATAAGTTTGTAATCCAATTCTTTATATGAAAAGCTGTAGAAATGCTTTTTATTTATAGATTTTTCAAGCTTGGGATGAGGTGGAAAAGATGGATGGTTGAGATCATGATCCCGAGGCATCGACGATGGAGCACAAAGAGGTTAGAGGAATTCATGGAGGCTGCTCCATTTGGAAGAGCAAATCTTCCAAGTGTCCAAGAGTATCATTTGAAAGAAGGAGCCATGTGTCTCCCAGGAAGTTAGGAGGTTGAGAGGTTGGAGAGAATATTCCCAATCTAAAAATTAGAAATAAATGAAATTGTGTGACATGTGATGAGGTGGAGGATGAGTTGGAGGTGGTTAGAAGATTATGGAGAAATGTGCTAAATTTGAATTAAAAATTAAAATTTAAATGGAGGGGGGAAATCAACTAAATGAAAATTATTTAAATTTGTGCATTTAATTAATTTAAGAGGAAAGTGATTTTTGAAAAAGAGGAATTAAGGTAATGAACCATATAAATAAATTTATCAATTTATTCATATTAGTAGAAGAATTAGAATTTATTAATTAAATATCGAATATTTAATTAATTATGCTCCAAACCATTTTTATGTGCATACAATATCTTTCTAAGCCTTATGAACCTCGAAGTTCATATTGTGTGGTGCCTTATTAAAGTTATTAGAGGTATAAATTTGGTATGGTATGGGACCCAAATAAGATAATCTCATTTGCTACCCTTGGGGGCTCACCTAGTGGATAACGGATTTCACTAGCTGTGTGAGCATGCATTGTTGTTTGCAAAGTGAACACTGAGTTCCACTTGTAAACCTTTTGGACAAAAAACTGAGGCATGATCCACATCATGTTAGACAGTCGAGGCTTGATCCTTCCCCTTTATTTTTTCCTTTTTCTCTTTCTTTGAGTCTTTGGCATTGTATGATTACGTATCTTGTCATTGTTGCATACATATATGTTTAACATAGGCATGTGTCTCTTTGTGCCTTTGTTGGTTTTTACATGAGATCTTCTATCTTGGGGGCTTGATCATCCTCCTTGATCTTCACCATCTTATCCTTCCGACAATTATATAATTAGACCTCTTTTTTTTTTAGAATATAGGAATCGGGTAGCACAACCCCCTATAAACTGCAATACACTTTGTAAAATTTTGAATGTGATTGCTGGCGCTGACACGACATGCCCTTTGGTACCACAGGGGTGGGGGAGACTAGACCTCATGACCAATCTCCTGCAATAGAAAAGGTTTAGCCAACCGAGCTAGGGCCCCAACCCATAATTAGACCTCTCTTGATTGTCTACTTTAGTGTGAGTTTGATGCTAGGTCATCCTCTCACTAAAGTGGGGGCTAAATATAGTGTAGGAAAATGTAACCCTTTACATTTTCTCACTTGTTTGGGCCCTCCTATTTTAAATTAGACTCAATAATGCCTTAATTTAGTGTTGTTAAATGTACCTTATTACATTTACACTTATTTGGGCCTTCTTAATTAATTGAGCTTAATTATGCCTTAATTGGCCCTTTAATTCATTTACAAGCCTATTAAATTATATTTTTTGAAGGGAAAACCCGACAATAATTAATGCCTAAACATAACACTTTACATTGAGCAAGTGTGTCCTAGGTTTATGGTCCTGGCACTCATTTTCCCATGGGTGAATGGGTCCTCCCTAAACCTTAGGACCTAAATTTAAATTATTTTTGGCAATATTTTAATGATTTCAAATCCATAATTCAATGTCGGCTTGTGATATTTGAATTTTGAGAAATTAAGGATACATATCTATAAATACAAGGTTATTTTATAAGTTTCACCTAGAGTTTTCAAGCTAGAAAATTGATGAGGGAAAAGTATAGAAAAGTTTATGATCAAGGGCATTCAAGAGTAGATATATTAGAGTTTTATTGCATCAATCAAAATCCATTTATCATGTTAAAGTCTTCTTGCATCATGCATGTTTTTGGAGTTAATATTGTGATGTAGGTTTCATGATCAAGTCAAGCATTCAAAGCATTATTTCAAGCAAGATTCAAGTGTCAAGATCCACATCCAATTTAGCCATCTCATGCAAGTTACATTTCTCCCAAGATATCCATTATCAAGGTTTCATTCAAGGGTTTGTTGAGTGGTAACATAACTTTATTCATTCTTCATTCCCTCTTTGATGCATTATTTTAATTCAAGGTTTGATTACCAAAATGGGGTTTGAACAAGGAAAACCCCTATTCACCCAAAACAAACATTTTTCTCTCTTATGTGTGTGATTGCAGATTTAGGTTGAAGAAGACTTGAAGACCTTTTAAAGTGCAAGATTTACAAAATTACAAAACTTGTTAAAATTGTTGTTATCTCACAGAAACTAAGATCCCGAATTCTTTTCGACATTCCGACTATGAAACCTGGGCAAATTGGAAGATTCAATTCTGTATCAGAGGCTCCTAAAAGCTATAGAAAAACCCTACACTTGGACCCATTCTCCCATGGGAAAATGAGTCTTAGATCTACTTCCGAAAAACACTTTTGGTGATTGGTAAACATCATTCTTCCCTTCTCAGATCTACAATATATTTCATAGTTCTACTTATTTTGAGTTTAATATTGTTGTTTCAAGTGTTAGATTGCATTTTGGTGTTGATTTGATATTTTTAGTTTTTCTCCCCAAAGTGTTGTTTGACCTTGACCCCCATCCTTCAAGTATTAAGGAAATCTGTAGATTCCCACATCGACGTGATTCACCTAAGGGTTGATAATCAATTCATTGTGTGGATCTCATTTCCTAATGAAATAAAGTAAAATACATCTTTTATTATAATTTTAGTGAACCCTTTACAAAACCCCTAAAACCCTATTTTTTTGTTGTTTCACACACCATGCTACACTTTCACAAACATCAAAGTAGCTTCACAATTAGTGTAAACACCCAAGGTCGATCGAAGTTGTGCTAACAACATTAACACTTAAATACACGCTTCCTCAAATCCAAAGATGACTCACATACACCACATAACACTTGAAAATGATCTAGAATATTCCACAAATATGTTAGAAACCAACAAAATCCTTTGCAACAAATTTCACTTAAAGAATGTACACACTTAGTACACCCAAACAATCCTGCCATACACTATAACTCAAGAAACCAAATTCTAAATCACCAAACAAAAAACAACTTCATCTGAAGAAATATACAAACACTATGAACATGCTTCCATATCCACAAGACTTGAAACCACTCTACAGAGAAATGTGAAGAAAAAATATTTCTCCCAAACACCTCTGCAATACACAGTTCACACACTAGTGAACACAACTTCCTCTTTACAACAATCCAACACATAAAATTCTAAATGCAATACCTCTGAAAACCTCTAATCAACATATCCAAATCACACAAGAAGATATTCAACCCAGAAGTACTACAGAGCAAAACTAGAACACTACTCTGCAACACAAAACACCACTGCAACATACTATTTTATTTTTATTCAATTTTCTCAAAAGCACTTGGAAAACAAGAACTAGAGACACATCCTCAATGTATTCAATACTTCCTCAACACTATCAAGCCAACTGAAACATAGCGACTCAACCATACATTCATAGAAAAAATCTTATCAAAGCAACACTAGAGGTTGATACCAATAGCTTACTAATGACAACATAATGAAACTAATCAAAGCATCATCAAAGACAACAACACCTCAATACCAACAATCTCTTTCCCATATAGTTGACACCAATGACAACACCAAAGCTTGTTGACATCAATGACAACACCAGCTGCACATACTTGCAATAATCTCCCCCTTTGTCATTGATGGCAACACATGATGTGAAAAACCATCAGCAACAAACACAACAATTGTTTATCATCAATACTCTGCTCCATACCAACTCATCATTTCTTTTCTCAACTAGCTTATTACTCTCTCTTTTTATATTGTTCTTTCCCTCTTTGAAGCTTGTCTTTTACAAGAATTTCTCTCCCTTAGATTTTTGATTACTCTCTCTCCCCCTAAATTGAACATTTTTCACATTGCTCTCTCTCCCCCTTTGAAATCAAGAGAAAAGGAAACAATATTTGCATCACTCATTCTCCTCCTTTTACATTAGTCATATTGTTCACCACTTCTCTGTAACTTCCTTTCCTTTACTATTCTGCATACTTCCCCTTAGGAGCACACACGAAACTACATCAATCAACAACTAATGTACGATGACAAAACTCAATCTTCCCAACTACAACAATTAATAATGACACTACCTACTTGCTACCTATGGTTATTATTTTTGTCATGAGATAGTAAAATATTACCTTCCTTGGTCTTTGTTTCTTGTTTTCTTAATGAGTAAGTTTTTTCCATCATCCTTGCCTTTGTCGCGGGGTCTTTTCTTTTCCTAACCTCTTGTCGCATGTTCTTAAGGTTTTGAAACTTAAGTCATCAGCGTCCAATGTTTCTAAAACTTGTCGTTGAGTTTGCATTTTACCTAACCTCCCGATGGTTCAGTTTGTTCCTTCTTGGTAGCGTCGGATGTGTCGGTCTAGTGTGTAATCGGTGAGGTGAAGGTTTTTGTAACTTCACAACTCCTAATTTTAGGTTATAAAGTTTCAGTTGTCTGTGACAAGGAAATATAATGTTCATTCCACATTTTTTGAGGCATCGCCTATGCATTTAATGAGGCATACAATGCAGCCTGGAGATGTCTTATTAATAATTTTTGTAAAGCGCACCAATCTTGAGGATTAAAACAAGGCATCACATTAATTCAATACCAAACACATGTTTTCTTATCCTCATGTGATTAAAGGTGGTGGAGATTTACTCACTTGAATTCTCAGTTTTACCTCCATCTTTTGTGATTATATTTCAAGCAAAGCAGGTTTTCCTCTATCCATAGCGAGCTCATGCAGTCCAAAATTGGAAATTGTTGGCTTGGTGTGAGGGACACAAATTTGGGATCTTTTAAGCTAGATGAATTCTGGGCGCGAGTGGAAAGTAACAAGAAATCTATTGTTGACGCAAAACTATTAGAGAGTGGATTAGCTCATGTCGGAGGTTTCCCAGAAGCCGTCCTCAGTGTGGACTTGATTAGCGCATGCGCGAAGAGATATATTCCTGGAATAAGGGGGATAAAAGCTATAGATGGAACTATTGTTGCCAAAATTTCTCCTAAGGCTGTTTCCCAAGCGCTAAGGATTCCTGAGAAAGCACCTGTAAAAGAAATGTTGGTTGTTGTAGCTAATTAATTTTTCAGAGCTAATGAGGATTGGTGCAAAAATTCTATAGCCAAAGGTTGGTTAAAGCTGGAGAAGAAAGGTAAGTCACAACTACCTGTTAAACTTAAAAGGTCACATTTCAAAGGAGAAATTGTGGATGCCATTGCTCTGTTGCGTCGCATTGTTGGGAGTGCACATATTGAATCTTTTGAGGATTGGATGTGTCAATTTATTTTAGTTATTTGTGATGAAAACATATTTATAGACTGGGCTAAAGTAATTTGCTTCCATTTGAATGAGCAATTAATTAATTTCTAGAAAACTGCCACCTTCCATCTCTGTTCTTGCTTGATATATGTTATAGGTAGTCAAAGGTCTTTCTAGCCAGGGTTAAAACCTTAGGTACCTCCAACTTCTAGAAAGCCTGTGTATAAATTTTACCCACAATTCACTAAGTAGGTTGGAATGGGAGAATTTTGCCTTGTTAATGATGCATTCTTAATGGAGGCTGTGAGGAAGCTAGATGGAAACCCTAAAGTGCATTTTTCTCCCAAATCTATATCTTTGGTGTCAAAATTTGGAAGTTTCTATATTCAATTTGAAAGGTTTTCATATTTGAGGATAGGAGGTTTATGTGGAAGCCCCATTAGAATTGCCTAGGTATTCAGAGGATTTGCTGGTGTTTTTGGAAGTCTGTAGACAAATGGCCTTGGTGAACATAAAGTACATGAGTATGGGGAAACAAGGTTATCCTTTCCCGTTGGTGACTCCTTCTTTCACATGAAAAATAATTAGATAGCTAAAGGCGTTGAACGAGTTCTCAAAGAATATAATCTTAAATATTTATTCATGAGGGCTAATTTTGATAGCAAGGGTTTTGTGAAGCATAATTTGTACGAGAAAGTTCATACCAGCATAAACCTTCCATTGAATATTTTTGGGAAGATTGTGTTGATGAAAATGAGGTTTTGAAAATAAATTATATGAGGTTAACCCTCAGACAAATTCAAGCATTTGGTCTTTCTATCCATGTTCTTGAGAATGCCATTGAAGATTCAGTGGTTATTGATTCAGAATATGATAATTTGCCTGATAAATCTCATCTGAAGGTTGATTGGAGTAAGCATGAAGTTTTTAACATGAATGTATGAGCTACTCCAATGGTGAAAAGAACTCAGGATTGGTTAGAAGTGAAATGGAGACAGACTGAAGGTTCTACTCAGGAACCAAGATCATCTCAGAGGAATGAATAGAGGTCTGCTCAAATTGTTGTAGTAAGTGCATCATTAGAAAAGTTGGCTATTAGGTCCTCAAGTGAAAGTTCACAGTCTGGAGGTGATGGTGAGAAACCTGAAGAGACTGCTAAATTGAAGTTGGTATGTGAACAGGATAGTGTATCTACCCCAGTTTCTAAAAAGAAAAGCAACCAAGCAAAGCCTGTATCGAGGATTCATATGCTATTTTTAGGAAAATTGTTGAAGATAATACTTTCCCTCTGTCTAAAGTACCTTCTTCCCCGAGAGATAATACACCTATCCTCCCTGTTGAATCAATGGAAATTTATCATGGAAACAAGGATATTGTTTTGGTAGAAGCTTCCCCGATATGGATGAAAAAGGCAGTGGAGAAAAAGAGGAAATATACTCCTACAACAACAGTTGGAGTAGACACAGTTGCAAATTTATTCCAGTCCTCCTCAAGGCCAAAGAATGCTCAGAAAATATCAAGGATGTTGACTGATCCTACCTCCAGGAATCAAATATTAGAGATTGCAGAATCCATGAAGGATTTGAATGATGATGAAATAAGCAAAGCTGATTAAAAGAACACACATGTTGATATGGGATCTCAAACATTAGAGGGTGATGTGTATCATGCAAATTATTTAGTCAATGCTTTAATTAAGCAGGTAAAAGAAGAAAGGAAAGAAAAGGTGAATTTGCAATCCCAAGTCCTTGATTTAAAGAATTTCATTTCCTCCTTGGTTCCCTCCGCTATATCCAATGAAGCCTCAAGTTCTCAAAGAGTAGATATTGATGCATCTTCGATGTAATCAATCAAAAAGAATCTGGGCTATTCCAAAGTTGTTAGGGAGTGGGTAGATGAAATGTATCAAGAGATTACCATTTTTATCAGTAAGTCTTTTCTTTTCTACACTCA
Source organism: Sequoiadendron giganteum (assembly GCA_007115665.2). Taxonomy (NCBI): domain Eukaryota; kingdom Viridiplantae; phylum Streptophyta; class Pinopsida; order Cupressales; family Cupressaceae; genus Sequoiadendron; species Sequoiadendron giganteum. The sequence continues at coordinate 402,537,628 of CM021108.1, forward strand.
AGTTGTTGATAAGAGGAAAGAATTGATGTCAGAGTTAACAAAGATTATGAAAGATCAGACTAGCCTCTATGTACTCTCACAAGAACCAAAAGAATGGATTTCCATGGACTGAATAAAGTTGGTGAATGAGCAGATTATGAATGATCCAATGGAGTTAGATCCTTCTTGGTCCGATTCATTAGATTGGAAATTGGGCATTTATGTTAATTTGGTGAAGGAAATTTTTGAGGTACTTGAAAGGTATTTGGATATACTAGTGGAAATTAAAGGTAATTGCCATGACTTAAAGGTTGATACCACTAATGAGTTTGATGAGAAGATTCTAGATGCTAGGGCGATTTGTCTAAAGTTCAAAGAAGCATTCAATAATGAGATAGCAGATCCTGCCACGTCAAACAAAGAGTATTTTTCAAAGCTTGGAAGACTACAAGTCTACCTTGATTCTTTTAAGACTGAAGCAAACAGGAGATCTGAAACTTTGGTCAAATCTGAGGCTACTCTATCCAAATTCAGAACTATAATACAAATCATTGGGATCCTGAGAAGCAAAGAAATACTTGCGATTGTTTCCAGGTATATAGATTACAAATCTAGGATGAAGGCACAGGAGGAACTCTTGCAGAAGGAACTGGTTACGAATCTAGAAGATGAAGAGGCTGAAGTGGGAAGAATTGGTGCTTAATTATTTTTAGTATTTCATGACACTTTATTTTATTTTGGCTCTTTTAAGTTT